>DWGR01001921.1:0-14780 GCA_018247715.1 Heliconius burneyi | reverse complement strand
AACCCTGAACTGACTGTGGGGAAGCAAGCACTTAATCAACTTTTTGCTCTACTCGTTACTCTTGTTTTATCTATTGGTGGGGGCATCGTAACCGGTAAGTTTGTTTCTTTTTTAACTTCACAATATACCCCGCACATAACTGGGTGGGCAATCAAAGAGAAACAAAGCAAAAACAAAGAATCTGGGAACCTAGTGTTATGACACCAGCGGTGAACGAGAGAGGTTCTCCCTCTCTTATTCACCGCTTTATTAAGTTGAGCGGCAGAACTCAACTCCGCGCTTTGACATGCTACCAGAGCGAAGGAAAAAAAAATATTTCATTACTATAAAATGAGAATGGGGATCGAAACCACAACATTCACGTTTTCAGACGCAAGCTTGTGGCCCTGCACTACAATCCGCCGTATCCGAAGAATTAATATAAATGATCTTCACGCTGTATCCCGTACATAGCAGAGTAGACAGACGGAATCTAGTATTAAGACACTCCGTTCCCCACTTTCTGCTGAATTCTGGAAGCATTTCGTGTTGAGTTTATATAGAGATTCAAAATATTATATTCGTAATTTCTCCGCTATAAATATGTCTACATATATAAGTACATATGTGGGGCCAGTCTTAGCGCAGGGAATCAAGTTGCATCAATCAGGGGCATCAAGTTCCGCCACTAACACGCAATGCCTCGAGAATTCAACGGAAAATAGAGAAGGGAGTGTTTCAACAGTCGTTTCCTACTTCCTACCCTGTGCTATGTTGTATCCCACATACAGCGTGAAGTTGGAAAAAATATATAAATATTGTTAAACAATTTTTCAAATCAAACCATTCTTCTTCGTCTATTTCATTATTTAGCTTCATCCAATCATTCTTTAACGGTATAAAAAAATAATAAGTGAAACAATTAATCACAGAGTTAGGCTTCTAGGACAGCTTGAAGTTATTAAAGTGAACGAAATCTCTGGATAATAAAATAAACTTTATATGTTTAGGCTATTTGTAAGTTCAAGGTAGTGAAATAATCTGGTTAGCATTGTTTCTTTTAAGATGTTGTACAAGTAAAATTAAAAATATAGAGATAAATGTAAACGAAAAATATATAATTACTTTTTGAGGCTGTAGTGGCGCAGGGTTGCTTGATAATACAATTGAGAAAAACATCTCCCAGTCTTAAGATTAAATAAGTTTCAAAGCAAATGATCGTAACTCACCCCCAGGCACAATCTCGTCAATTGTTTTCAGATATCTTGTTGTACGAGGGTATCGTCGTATCATCGTTAATTCTAGGGTGCACGATAGAATTGTAGTTAAGTTTAATTTGCTCTCGTACGTTGAAATATTATTTAACTTAATATTATTTATGTTATGTTTTCTAATTATTTGTTGTATTATTTGGTTTTAATAATAATATTAATAAAATAGAGGCCGTTGTGGCGCAGGGGCACAAGGGTGTGACTGTAACATGACGGTTGTGGGTTCGATCCTTACTCGAAGAAGTGAAATATTTGCTTACGTTCATATTTCCATTTCTGCGCTCTGGTGTCGAGGAAAAGCGCGTTGAGTTCTGCCACTCAACACGCAATGCCTCCAGAATTCGGTAGAAAGTGGCGAACGGTGTGAAGCTGATTATTTATTTTATTTTATTAAAAAAATATTGGTTACAGGTTTCATCGCCAAGATTGCTTTGTTTGAGCCACTGAAGGAGCATGAGAAATACAACGATGAAGTTAACTGGGTGCTTCCTTAAAAATGGACAATTATTTTATGATACATGAACAATATTATAATAAGTTTACGTTTTCGTATAAACTAACAAATACTCAGGACTTTGTCTGGGTAAGAAAAAAAATATTAAAAAAATAATGCTGCCGACTACAAAGTTATTTATCAAATATACATATTATTTTATAGAAATAACATTATATACTATATAGTTAATGTATTTTTAGTAAGGCTCTATTATATTAATGATTTTGGTGATAAAATGTTAATTTTTAATTATATCTTTTATTTTTAATTTCGTTGTACCTGATGAAATGAGGCCCTACGGATAAGGTACAAGTTAGTGTGAACAGTAAAAGGAAACTGTTGAATAGACTCCATTCCCAAGTTTCCGGCATTTTTTCAAAATATTAGGTGTTGAATGTCGGAGTTGAACACCACAGATTGTCTTAAATGACTGAGAAAATAAGAACTATCCATAACCATCGCATTTACTTTAGTACTTTCATTTCCCCCCTTTATCAATGCAACGATTTGAAACTTGTGCGGAAAGCTAAAACCAGACGGTCTTGGTGCTTTATTCCTTCTCTCTACACTGAAGGTAGAGCGATAAGCTGTAAAAGAGAACTGGCAATATATCGAAAAATGGGCGCAAAGCTGAGACGAAGTATCTAACACAGGATCCCTAGCTATCTCTCTATGCGTGAAAGAGCGTGAAACACTAAAATTGAATTTTATCAGATCGTTTCATTCCATTATTCTCACAAACCATAGCATTACCAAATCACAGCCGCACATGGTGCCCAAAATGTACGGAAATGTTCCGAAAATCCGCAACGCAAATATTACACTTCAATTTTTACCCAGTAACACCTGTTCGTTTGCAACGGCTCTCTGACACAAGAAATATAGTTGAAAATCCTGTGAATTTAAAATGTTTCACCATTTCTCTTCACTCCGAACAACTAAAAATAATGTAAGCGCAGGATAATATATCGACAACATTGTATGTAAATAAGATTATAGAAATAACAGCTTTTAAACACCAACGTTGGAATGGTTCACTTTATAGTGACTTTTTATATGATGACGAAGTTTTATGTTCTTTCTTTGTTTGTAATGTGCTGTCTGTTTGAGTTTTTGTATTTATAAGCTTTTTTGATAGTGGACGAGAAAGTTTTGTGCAATTATATATGTGTTAATCAAATCTGTCAATTGTTTTTGACAGCTTCACGCTGTATCGTGGCATAGAAAGGTGGGCAGAATAAGACTAACCTAACCTCGAGCTAAGAAACTCGGTTCCCAAAAAGACACTTCCGTTTGCCACTTTTCACCAAATTCTTGAAGTATTATGAGGCGGAACTCAACACTGCGCTTTGCCTGGTAACTAGAGCGAATATATTAAATATCTATATTTTAAATATTAAACGCGTTTGCAGTCATACGCTTGTGTACCTGTGACATGACGGCTGACTATTACTTGTTTAATAATGGATATTATTACAATCCCTAATCGGTCCTACAGGGGGTGTCCTTACAGTCGTCGACTTCCTGTGGATGAGAGAGCTCGCATTTCTTCAGGGACAGAGGCCCTCTTCCCTCTCCTCTATGGTTTCGCTGTAAAGGCCAATAGGGCTAACAGCATTAACCTCATGATCGAAAAAAAAACCAATCCCCAATACTTCATTTTAAAATGAGGCTTGTTCCAAGCAAGCACGTAATCTGCAACGCAATAGTTGCAGATTACGTTCCGCCTTTCAACTCACAATGTCTTAAATTCCGATGGAAAACGGAAGACGGATCTTTTAAAGATTTTCTTTGCCTACTTTGCTATGTAGTAAAAAAGATTGAAGGTGTGACTTTAAAAGGATCGTCTATGAATTATTCTTGAATATGGACTATCCTTGATGAAAATACATAGCTTATTAAAGGATTTTAAATATTTTAGCTAAGGAAAAAACTACACAATATAAGTCCATGCTACTCATGAATCAACGAATACATAGTGGAGTATAAAGAATAACTTAAATTATCTATCCCTACTTCACAAATTATGATATTTGTGGGTACAGATGACTCAGGGTATTTTTATTTAAAGTAAGCATTTTTCCTTTTACTGAATAAATTGTACATTTTCTGACATTTGATGGGTAAAGGCAATGATGTCAATGTCAGTGTTTGCTGGCTAAGGCTCATGATTGGTTCTAGTTTCTTAGAATAAAGTGAAAAATCTTAAGATATAAAGTAATTCTTTTTTTCAATAATAGTCAAAGGAACCGATGGACTTTCTAGTTTTGAAGGTACTTCATGTATAGACATCTACAACCTCTGAAGATTGGAAATGTGTCCGGCTTTGAAGGTGAAGGTGCATATACGACGCTTGAAAACCCCTAAGATCTTAGTTTGAGCCTTTGGGGAACACCTCATAAGAAATTTTTCCATCACCATAATTTGCATGTACACGGAAATAATTATCTTATAGTATTTTTCTTTAGGACGATAGGAACAATTCAAATAATTTGATAGTTAATAAATCATAGGTTTTTTTTTATAAATAGTTTCTAGACGCAAATATACAGAATGGAATTGTAAGCACCACTTTAAAAAAAACCACAGTTTTATTTACTCTATTAAAGCCTAATATAATTCAGAAAATAATAAATTACCAAAAATGAAAAAGTTGTTTTTTCATACAAAATAAATAATAAAATTATCGTTTTAAAATATAAACCATTTGTAAAGAATAACATAAACACGCACACACGCACACACCTGTCAAACTTGACAAGGCGGCAACGTCGCACACGTAGTAATCTCGTAGTAGCATGTGTATGTAAATACAGGTATGGATAAAAATCGTGAAATGAAAAAAATCCTACATCCAAACTGCTTAGATACCTTGAATAATTTCTTTAGGCCTGGATTTGAAATATTTTACCCTATACGCTGTTTCCGTAAAAGGAGCACTCTTCTACCCTGTATATGTAGTTGATTATCCAGTTTGGTTAAGCGTAATAGAGCATTGAGAGACTCCGCTTAGTAGAAGGTGCCTTTAAATAAGTAATGTGACGTAATTATTTTAGTTTCGGTAATGGAGTGTGTTGACACTATGTGTAAGGAAAACTTAGCGTGAAACTGATTTTGATTTACCCTGAATATTTTTTAAACAAAAAGAACTTATAAACCTTGTATATTGTCGTTTGTACAAATTCACAAACAGAAGTAGTGTAAAATTGTCCCGTCACATTTCTGACATCGTTCCGCGTGGGTTCAGTGACGCTCGTGGAGCAATCAATCACCCATCACTCAAGGACACGTGTCAATCTTGTCACGACCGACTTTACTGATCACCAATTATTTTAAGCACAATATTCGATATTTTATAATATTTTAAAATTTTGTTCACATAATCGCGTATTGGCACAATCTATTATATATAGTTGTGGTTTCGACTTCCACTCTGGTAGACCAAGCGTGATATTGAGTTCGTGTTCATAATATCTTGAGAATTAAGTAGAATATAGAGAATGGAGAGCCTTCATTATTTTTAGATCATCTTAAAAAAACAAAAACATTCCTCAGCTGTATTCCTCTACCAATTTGATCATTCTTCTCTGTAATATAAACCTTTATTTATTACTTTCTTCACTAATTTGAAACGTTACATTCTATTCTTCTCCAAGAACCAATACTGCACCAGTGCGTCGTTATTGATCCAATCCCAGCGTGAGGGATACTCATTATGGTCACTTAATTATTACGCATCAGCTTTGTTCTCAAATGGAATAAGCGATAGTAACGGCTTATGTTAGAACTAGTTTACCGGCATCTGTAGATTAAAGAAGACAATTACATTTGGTTATTAAATTTTAATTAATAATCTTCTACAAGAGGCCAGTCGTGGCGTAGGGGTACAAGGTGTGACTTGTAAAACCGACTGGTTGTGGATTCTATTCCCACTCGAGCAGGTGAAATATTTGCTTAAATTTATATTTTCATTTCATCATTCTGGCATCGAGGCAAAGGGCGGCGTTGAGATCTTCCACTCAACACGCAATGCCTATAGAATACGGTAGAAAGTGGGGAACGGAGTGTCTTAACACTAGGTTCCCTCTACCTACCCTGCTGTGTGCAGGATACAGTGTTAAACTAAAAAAAAAACTTTCCCGCTCAGATTGACGAAGTGCAGCTTTGAGTTCCGCCACTCAATTCACAATGTCTCAAATTCTGGGGAAAAGATTTTCTTAACACTAGTCTCCTCCTACCCTATACGAGTTTTTTAATATTTTTATTTAAACATATTGTCGCGGTTGAATGCGTTTGTTCTAGGTTCAATTCCTCTTTAGACAATATTTAGACATATGATTTGAATAATAAATTGAGGCCCTTGTGGCGCAGTGGCACAAGGGTCTTACTGTAACACGACAGTTATGGGTTCGATCCCCACTCGATGAAGTGAAATAAATATTTCAATTCCTCGAGTGGGGATCGATCGTACATAAATATGTACGTTTATATTTTCTTTTCCTCGCTCTGGTGTCGAAGGCAAAGCGCGGCGTTGAATTCTACCACTCAACACGAGAAACAAATATTTATTATTACCAATAGCACATCTAAACAGAATCAATCACAACCAAACAGAAGGAATTTGGGAACCTAGTATTAAGACAATATGTTCCCACCAACCTTCCACCAAATGATGGAGGCATTGTGTGTTAAGTGGCAGAATTCAACTCTGCAATAGTTAATTCTGCTTGAAATATAATGCAGTTATTATCATATGCATTTCGAACATAAGCTTCAATATATTATATATGTAAGTATTTAGAAATTCCAACATGCAAATCCCTATGCACTTTCCCGAAGCCATCTACATATTGTATGCTGGTAGAGCATATATTAGAAACAGTGCTTCTAATGCTTTTAATATAAACGTTTATTTGTTTAGATAACTGGGGCCAGTTGTGGCGCAAGGGCACAAGTGTGTGGCTGGCAATACGCAACTAATATGGGTCGATTGCTACTCGAGGAAGTCAAATATTTTATATTTTAATTTCTTCGCTCTGGTGTCGATTCGAAACGCGGCGCTAAGTTCCGCCACTCATAACGCAACGCCATCAGAATTATGGGAAAATAGAGAATGGAAGTGTCTTTAATGGGTACGGAGTATCCTAACACTAGATAACATTAAAATGTCAACGATGGACTGTGAAGGGGTAAGTATAGATTGTTTGACAAGAAAGAATGCTCAGTTATAAAAATGAATGACATATTTTATTGTAGTTCCAGTTCGATTCCTACTCGAGGAAGCGAAATATTTTTTATGCTTATATTTCCATTTTCTTCGCTCTGGTGTCAAGGCAAAGCGCGGCGTTTAGTTCTGCCATTCAACACGCAATGCCTCCAGAATTCAACAGAAAGTGGGGAATGGAGTGTGTTAACCACTAAGTTCCCCCTTGCTGTGTGCGGGATACAGCGTGAAGCTGATTAGATTTTTTGTATAATCCTAAAACAACAACTTAAGACTTTTCAAATATCATGAAATACATTGTTGCGGTGACAATGCAATAATGGTAGCATTGGGGCAGGGCTGATGATGGAGCCAGGACCTGCATACTTATTAGTAACCACTTGATGACTAGACTCATACCTTAGTTAATAGCTCCAAGAATATTTTTATAGCACTTCAAGCACTTAATGTATTAAAGCGTGACTTTTAGGTTTTCTCTCTTTAGGTCTAACAGCTCTAACAAATAACTGCAACAATAAAATCAACATCACAAATCTTTTAATATCTATTTAGTAAGTGAAACAAATGGAAATTTAATTGAAGTACCTTCCGACCGACGAAGCTGAAGGTGCAAGGGTCCGTATAAAAAGCCAATTTACTTCAACCGATACTTGCGTCGGAATATTTTTTAGAGATCCCCGTGATAATAATGAACTTATTAATGACACAATATATTTTTAAATTATAGTTTTCGTTGTTAGACTATTCAAGTGTTATAAGTTTTATAAAAGTAATATCTGTTTTAAGAGGGTATCTATTAAAAGTTTTTTTGAGCTCGAAGCAAGAGATCAAAAGATTGGAGATGTTTTACACTACTCTACGGACTTATGGTCCGTATCTTTTGTGACGTTATACATTTTATTTTTTTCCTTCAGATATTACTTAGAACTAGACTAATGTTATTATATACATATATTTCTATATTTATACACTTTCTCCTTTCTCCAGCAGAAGATGTTAGGACGCTCTTGTCTCCCCTTAAAGTGAGATGCACACTATTGACACATATTATATTATCAGAGTATGAAAACGAGATCGAACCCACAGCCATTATCTATCAGTTAGTAGAAAATGTCAAAATTTTCATCTTTCACGATAATAAAAATATTTTTATATAAAAATTAAATGTCGTTAAAAATAATAGTAACTATATCTACTAAAGTCAGTATTGTCACAATTCACAACTAGTTGTGATATCTATCCTCCAACCAATTTAATTCGATTAATTCTAGTATTAATTAATTAATTTCATTCGATTAATTAATTTAACTACAATTAATCTAATTAAATTGATTGGAGAATATCAAGTTAAAGTAGTCCAAATTAATTGATGTGGAATCGCGTTTCGTTATTAAGAACTCGAATATATAAACATTTTATATCAAAACCACCTAGTAAAACCACCTAGAGTTTAGACACTCCGTTCCTCACTTTCTGCTAAATTCTGGAGGCATTGCGTGTTGAGTGGGAGGGCTCAACGCCGCGCTTTGCCTCGACACCAGAGCGAAGAAATGTTATTTTCAGTTTTTAAACATACAAGGTTATAGGTTATAGGATACGTGTTTGATATCTTAATAGTTAAAATATATTTTGCTAGGAATGAATATTGAGCATTTACATAAAATCATATAATTGCCTCTAAACAGTTAATTTAAATTCACGTTGTATTTTGCATATATTAGAATAGATAGAGAGAACCTAGAGTGAAGATATCTCGTTCTCCTCTTTTACTTCGCATTTGAGGCATTATATATTGAGCTGCAGAACTAAACGCTTCCCCACGCCGTCAAAGAACTAATATGTAGTATATTAGAGTAATATTGTCAGAATAGGGTAAAATAATCGTAGTAAAAGTGTATAAAATTTTAAACTTACTATACGGAACCCTTAATCCCATACGAAGTAACATGCACACGATATTCTCGTGTAGCCAATACAATAACATGAAATATTCATAGAAGAATGTTACCGAGGTGTTCGTTTTATTAGCATTTAGAACTTTTCTAATGCGAGCATTCTTTAGTACTTAGCTTCGTGTTTATTTATTCCTGTATGTTAACACTTTATGAAAAATGTGTTTTTTATTGGAAAATATGTTTTTTAATTTTTTAAGTAGGTATATCAGCTTAAGGCTATATTCGGCATATAGCTGGGTAGGGTATATGGAGCCTAGTTTGGAGAATACTATCCCAATTTTCGAGAAATTGCATATTAATTGGCGTAACTCAGCGACGTATATTCCATTACGCACAAAGTAGGGTAGACTGAAAGAACCTGGGAACCTAGTGTCAAGACGACGACGACGACTTCCCATTAAGACACTACCGTACTCCACTTTCCACCAAATTGTCGAATTGTGTGTTGAGTGGTGAAACTCAACCGTTGTAGTAGAGTTGACACCGTTATGCCGACCGAGACATGACTGCCTCGAGATATTTTATGATCAGCTCTAAAGAAACTAAATAATAATAATGATATATATGTCAGATATAGATACTGAGCTCAGCATAAGATTTGAACACGATAGCACTTTGTACTATCGTGTACAAGCACATAGCAATCTTAATTAAGAAAATTAATATAAGAGTCGACTAAATTAATTAGCTACAAAGCTAATTATAAATTATTAGAGTTCCGTACTTCAAAAAGTAAAAACGGAACTCTTATAGAATCACTTTTTAGTCTGTCTGTCAATACCATTTATCTCATATATCTATGATTCATTAAAGCACAGACGCTTCTAATTAAATGCACTTTAGATAAATGAGCATTAATGCATCGATTTTCCTGCATTTATGCATTGAGTTTTCTACATTTCAAATGGTATGAAAAGTGTACGTAATCAAAACCTATAGGATACTTCCCGTGAGTCCACACCCAAATAAAGGGAAAAATCCCAAAATTGAATGTTTATAGGTATGTCATTTAATATAATTTATAAAAGGGTTTTCTATTAAGTACACAACAATTTTGTATCTTTATATGAACGTACCCTTACAGTTTTTTAATAAACTGTCAATGTCAAAACGTTAGTTAAAACCAACATTTTCATTATGGTACAGTTCATGAACCAGGAACGTTTGGAAGTGATTAAATATTACTACCGAAGTTCTGAGTCGGTGGTCGCAACTTTAAGAACGCTTACTACAATTTTCGGCCGTAGCTCAATTAGGCTTTGTTAATAAGAAACATATGTATTATTGGTCAGCAACAGACCCACATCTGCTTCTTGAGACACCGTTGCATCCGTAAAAAAATACTGTTTGGTGCGGTTTTCATGCAGGAGGTGTGATTGGGTCGTATTTTTTCGTGGATGAAAACGACTGTCATGTCAATGGAGAGCGCTATCGTGCTATGTTGGAAGATTATTTGTGGCCAGAATTGGATGGACTTGACATCAACGATATGTGGTTTCGACAAGATGGTGCTACTAGCCACACAGCAGGCGTTACAATCGATCCATTGAAAGGCAAATTCGGTGAACGTGTTATCTCGAGAAATGGTCCGGTCGAATGGCCGCCTCGTTCATGTGATCTAATGCCAATGGACTTCTTTTTATGGGGCTACATCAAGTTATTGGTCTATGCCAACAAGCCAACAACTTTAAACGAGCTCAAAGACAACATCCAACGCAAAATTGCCAACGTTCCAGGCGAAATGTGTGCCAGAGTTGTCGAAAACTGGGTTCACAGAATCGATCGCTGTAAACGAGCTCATGATGGTCATATGGCCAAAATCAAATTTTATTTTTAAAATGTAATGTTTGCACTACAACCTTAATAAATTCAAACTAAACACCTTAAATATTTCTAAGGTTTATTTATAGATAAAATTGTTATGTCTTTAATGGAAAACCCGATATTTCATATAATATTTATTTATTTTTGCTTATGGGCGAGTCCGCACTTCAATCGATCGACATTTTTCAATAATATTTCAGCATATATTTTTTAACGTTTTTATATTTATAGCAATCACAAATGATTACTAATTTTTACTAATATAGAAATTTTTAATATTTACTAAGCTAGGATACGGTTATATATGTGAATAGTATAAAAAATATTTCCTATTTATTATAAAAAAAGAGTAGATACATAAAGTTATTATTTATATTGTTCCAAATCAAAATTTTAAACATTTTTCTATTAATAAAAGTACTTAAAAAATTCAAAATATAATAGCCAAACATCACAAAACATGAACAACATTGATTGTCCTATTAAAGTGTTACAAAAGTTGTCGTAAAAAATGCTATAACATCATTCAAAGGCAAACAATGCCTTTTGTAATAAGAAACACAGTACAGAATGATTCCAAAGAGTTTCCATTGAAACTGGTGCGTGTCCCATATCGGCGTATCTATAGAGCTATTATGCAAATATCTGAGTAGGCAGCTCGCGGGCTCATTTAAAGGGTATTTGGGAGCGTAGTGTTAAATCACTCCTTTTTTTCACTTTTTGTTCTATTATTTATTTCGTTGCTGCCTTTTGTCTATGAATATAATAGGAAAAAAAGTTATCGAGCTCTATCCTGCGTATACAAGATAGGGTAGACTAAATCTAGTTTTATAATTCTCTGTCTCCACTCTCCGCTCAGGCTTGGAGACCAATGTCTCATATTGAAAGGTGAAATTCGATGCCGTACTTATAAATGTTTCTCACATATCATCGTTAATAGACACTTCTACAAAAATCAAAATCTACAGTTTTTTCATGAATATATTCAAACAAAAATATTTTATGCTAAGTATCCTTTCACCCACATCAAGGCCATATGGAGAGGAAAGTGCCAAAATTATAATACTCTTAGATTTTACCCAGACTTAATTACTTGAGCTTATCGTTCCTTAATTAAACCTAACCCTATATTCGTAAGTGCAGGATACCCTTATATATTTTAAATGATCATTGCTCGCTATAGTCCACTACTATGAGTGCAATGGTACGGCGTCTGCCTGCACGGGGGTTGTGGGTTTGTCTCGCACTCAGGGGAATCATTAATGTCGCACACGCTTGTGTGTTGTGTAAGTTCACATTATTTAGTGCATTAACTAATTAAAAAAATATATAACATTATATTTAGAATCTGTACATAATATGTATACCACAGATTATAATTTATATTATTATTATACAAGCTACGAATTATTAATCTTATATCATATCTACAAAGCCAATGTCCTCATGTGGTCTCCACATTGCTTGGTGGTAACCGCCAGCGGGGGCGATGGTTAGACGCAAGCTCTCCACTAACTAGCATTGAAATGTTATTTTGCCTGATATAAATTATACATGAATATACAAATATGAGTTTATTATGCTAAAGTCGACAGTAGTGGGTTTGATTTGGTCAGTTGATCTCCGCCACTCAATGCCTCAAGAATTCGGCCGAAAATAGGGACCAGAATGTCTAATCCTGGATTCCTGGTACCTTCTCTGCCATGTGCGGGATACAGCATGAAGTATAAAAAAAGAAAAAAATATGAACCCTCGAATAAGGACCAAGCCCTAAACTACCAAGTTTACAATCAGATGCTGTGCTATTTCAACAAAATAAATATACAAATAGATTTTTTTTGTGTTGAATCATTTCTTAAATCTAATGATTTTTAGATATTCGTAAATACATATAATAAATTAATCAACTATGTACTTTAGAGTAAATTAGAATGTTAAATATATACTCATTAGATCCTAATAACAAATCATATAGTACTATTACTGATAGTGACAGAGGAATTTCCCTTTTTTTTCTAATCCATTTGCAACGCTTTTCTTTGTCATTGTGGCTCCGCTCTGCTCTTGACATTTTTTCCTTTAAAGAGAATAATTAATGCACGTTTTTCTTATTTAATGTACATTTATACTTTGTTAATTTTTTTAGTTTTATATGTACGTACCCCTGTAGCAACAGAGGGAACCTGAAATTGAAATTTAGTGCTAAGACACTTATTCAAAGGCAGACTTCTTCTTGAGGCATTGCGTGTTGAGTGGCGGAACTCAACCTCATATTTTGATGCATTACCAAAGCAAAGATATATATGAAATATTTCATTCAAAGTGGAGTACCGAGTATCTTAACACTAGGATTTTAGGTCTCTCAGTCTATCCGTGAAGCTAAAGAATACAATACGTTTTTGTTTTTTTTTTTGTTTGCTCGTATAACTTTCTATTTAATATTTACGCCCTAACCTTATACAGGGTGGAAGAGGCAGCGCTTCTTTTACTGAAACTGCATATAGGGTAAAATATTTCAAGCCCAGAGCTAAAAAAATTTATCAAGAAGCCTCAACAGTTTGGACGTAGGATTTTTTGAATTTCGTGTCACGCACACATACACATACTACTACAAAAATACTTGAATGAAGCGTGTGCGACGTTGCCGCTTTGACAGGCAAGTGTGTGAGTGATAATATTACACTTTACAAATGGTGTTTTTTTTTAAACGATTATTTTATTATTTATTTTGTTTGAAAAAATAACTTTTTCATTTTTGGGAATTATTTTTTTTCTGAATTATACGAGTATTAGGCTTTTATAGAGTAGTTAAAACTGTGGTTTCATTTAAAGTGGTGCGTTCAATTCCACTCTGTATATTAAATTTATTTAATTTTATGTACTTATTTTAACCCATGTATATCTATTCTATCCTATTCCACTCTGTTCCACTCTGCCCCACTCTGTTCCACTCTATTCCACTCTGTTCTATTCTATTCTATTCGTATATAAATAATTTAATAATAGTAAATGAACATATTATAAGACGTAAGTTTTTGTAGGTTGACATAAATATAATTATTTTGCTTATATTATTATTTTATTTTATCGTTGATCAGAAAAAAGAAGAAAACGTGTAACAAAAGAAAATCTTAGTAAAGTAGATGCGAAACCGGTGTCACAGCTAATTAGTAATTTAATACACTTTAGAATCGACAGTCAATGATATAGCTATAATCTAAAAACATGAAACTTTAAGACTTTTAATGGAATTAAAAACAGTATGTAGTAAGTTCAGTTATATCTTTTCTAAATGTATCTAATAAATAAATATTTTCAGACAGGCTCAACTTCACGCTGTATCCCGCACATAGCAGAGGGAATCTAGTGTTAAAACACTCCGTTTTCCACTTTCTGCCGAGTTCTTGAGGCATTGCGTGTTGAGTGGCAGAAGTCAACGCAAAAAAGAAAAATGTTTTATAAATGTGCAAAATAAGTATATAAATACGCCTTTGCAATCTTTTTATGTGAAAATAACAGTAAAAAAAATTAATTTTTAACAAAAAGAAAAACCGACTTCTAAAAACAACGAACTAAAAAGTAACAAAATAATTTTACAAAGATTTTATAATTTTGAAGTCGGTGTCAAGTAAGACAAACTGGCTTAGTAATTTGATATTGTAGTAAGGTAGTTGTAGTTGTAGCTTAGTAATATGTAGTAAGATCTAGGTAAGGCTATGTAGTAAGGTCGTTGTAGCATTAGCTTTCTTAAAGGAGTGGCGCTGGTGGTAGTGGTAGTCAACGATTGGTAGTTGTTGTCCTATATAAAATTTCAGTTAATTAGGTAAGTAGGCAACACAAAATGCAAACTAACATTGTGGTATATTGAGAAGGACATACATAATAGAAATATTCTTATAACTCGGTACGAGTGGGAGAGTCACGTTGCCAGCAATGGCGACACGCATGGGCAGACTCGACCGGATCATTACCACCCCCGGCATTTAAAACTGGCGTGAAGTAGTGGCTTTATGCCACTGCGTTTCGCATTA
>DWGR01001920.1:0-14782 GCA_018247715.1 Heliconius burneyi | reverse complement strand
CCTCTTTTCTTTCAGGACATTCATCATTAGAGTCTGTAATAAATAAAATAAATGTTAATAATTTCCAGTATATTACAATAATATTTCAATTTTGATTTTGTTGTAAGGCTGATGTGGCACATTGTCTTGGCCATATTCATTTCTCCCTCTAATGAGACCAGACACGGTGTGTCGAAATCAGGGCAGTACACGAGGGATAGACTTGCTATGGGCAGGATACAATGTGAAAATAATATATATATATATATATATATATATAAAGGTGAATATGTCAAAGATTTTTATTGATAATAATATTACCATCTGATGACAAATCTTCATATCTGTCACTGTCCTCATCTGATTCAATGTCCCTTTCGTCTTCATCTTGTGAATAATCTCCCGTCCCTGGGCTAAGTATACCTCCCGATAATGAGGATACAGAACCAGCTTCAGCTAAGGAACTTGTTGATAACAAATGCTTACGGGGCTCTCGTCGCTGCCATATCTTTCGAGAAAAGAAACTTTCATCTTAAGCTTTTCTACACATCTACAGTAATACCCCGCTTTACGCGAGGGATACGTTCCAAAAAAAATCGCGTTAACTGAAATTCGCGTATTACGAGGCTTATGATTATTACAAAAAAATACAAATCATTTCAATCAATCACTTTAATTCTAGGAACAATTGCAATGCAATTCATACTCTTATTTTTTACGGAAAAATACATCTATTGTCTTTGATGTTGATGATTACATTTTATTTATACATACTCTTTCGCGTAATTTAAGGCATTTGAGCGCGAAATTTGCATCCGCGTCATAGTGAAACCGCGTACAACGGGATCGCGTAAAGCGGGAAATTACTGTATTTTTAATATTATGAACATTATATGATGTCTTCTGTATGCAGTCCCCTTAATAATCAATGTTTGTGTTTCTCTTGTAAATTTTTATATTAATATATTATGTATAACAATATCAAATTACAAGCTGATAAGTAATCTTTGTAAAATAGTATTAATACACTATGATACATATATATTGTAAAAATTCATCTTAATTTTTTTGCCATACATTTTTTAAGTAAATATTTGCAAATAACTATTTTGTACATGTATATTTATTGATATTTGAATATTTGGAGGCCACCACTTGATATAGCCATCTTGCTGTGAATGTTTGGCATTCGCAGGATGGATTCTTAATCAAGAGAATGAATTATTTTCATTGCCTTTCTCTGGAAATTGGAGTGTCTTAACAAAAGGATAGGTTCTTTCTGCCTACCCTGTTGTATGCAGGATACAGTGTAAAACTAAAATAAGAAATATATTTTATAAAATTATACCTGTTCCATAGTCAAATGTGTAGGAGCCGATGAAGATAATTGAGACTGTTGTGTTTTTACACTAACAGGATATGGTGGTAAAACTGAGGATGCAGGTACAGATTGACCTAAAGCAATTTCCCCACTGTATCCATCCATCCTAAGAAGTAATTCTGGTAATTGACTAATAGGTGGCACAAAACTTGAAGACGCTGAGCTATGTTGACTTGAGGGTGAAAAGGCAAGTTGAGCACGGCTGTATGGACTACACGGACTGTCCGTAGACATCATATTTGTAGCTTGTAATGTGTTTGATATGCGCTTTGAACCACTCATAGCCCCACCTATTTGTATACAGTAACCACTTTCCTCTGGCAAAAGTAGATCATCAAAATTTAAATCATCCAAAGAAGTATCAGGATTTGCATTTAATTCTGCTAATGTTGGCCCTAATATAAGGTCTGCTTTGTCTACTTGAAATATGTCATCATCTTCCATTTTAAAGGGTTCCATTTTGGAAGTATCAGCTTCAAAAGATAACTTGCTATATGGCAAAGAAGGAACACTGTGAAAAGATCCAACTTGACTATCTTGTAAACATAAATCTATGTCTGTATTGAAGTCTCCAAGTTCGATTCGTCTGTGTGGGATTGGTACAGATGCTGACATTGCACCTAATTCATATGATGACTCCTGTTTGATTTCTAAACTAGAATCCAAAAGAAAATCATGAGTGTAAATAGAATCCGACATTGCACGTGTTTGGTTGAAGTGACCTTGACGTAGAATCGTCTCGTTGATAGACTGGCGCACGCTTACGTCTATCGATTTTAATTCAAAGAGTCCCACGTGTCGAAGCTTGTAATGTTTATTTATTTCACAAATTTGCACAACGTATCAGTAAAAGTTTTTTAAAATGTTTGTTGTTTTGCGAGTTAAGTAAATATATTTCATTTTTCATTACATAATGCTATTTGTATTAATTACATGCATAAGACAACACTAAATAAATTCACTGGTAATTAAAAATTCACAATGACTTCAATATTAAATTTAGATCTAAATATATATTTCACTGTTACTGAAATGTTTAACTTAAAAATATTCTATGTGTTTTTTTCAATATTATACAAGCTCATCAGTATATCAAAACGCATTAACTTAACTGCTGATTATATATTTGTCCACAATAACAAAAACACTCGCGTGAGTTACAAGTGAAGAAGTAAACAAAGATTTTATGATATTATTATTCAGCATATTCAAAGGTCATTAGAAAGTAATAGCAATAGGAAACTTCGAATGAAAGAATGAAATAGATGTCGTTTGCTAAAAGCAGGAAAACGAGGCGGGGAGCGGACAATGTGTCAGGATCTGTTTTTTAGGGTTGTGTGATTATTATTGTCATATTCCATTTATATCTATTAAAATTATATTTTATTTACTTATATTATACTTTATTTACTAATAATTTTTAATTTTAATATTCTTGTGAATCGACGAACAGTGACTTTCTACTCGATTTAGGCTCATATAGTATTTTTTTTTATATTTAGCAACGCATAACTTTTTTCTGAGTTCTTTTGTGATCATTTCTTTTTTATCATCTAAACTATAATATAAGCTTACAAGGTGAGTATTGCTTTTAACTTGTAATTCATTTTATTGTTCTGATATAAATATTTATTTGATAAATATTCTTTCATATTTTTTTACGTAAGTGTAACATTTTGGAATTAATGCAAAAAATATGGTATATAATACTATAATTTTATACAAGAAAGCATTTGTTGGTTTTTTTATTAAATGTAACTTTTTAATACCATTTAAAGGTATTTTTAAAATATTTATATAAATATTATATATTAAATACCGTACGGTACGACAATTCATAGATAGACTTATGTCACAGATTAGCAATAAAATTATGTCAATATGCCAAACTAACAGCTGACTGAGCGTCAAAATCAAAAGCTCAGTGACAAAAATTGTAACAATATTTCCCTTTTAATATTATGGGTGACGATAATTCAAATTCTCGTAAAAAATGTAATATAAACAGAAACAAAGTGGTTATAATTGGAGGTGGCATAGCAGGACTAGCTGCCGCCAATTACTTTATTCAAAATGGCATGGAAGATTTTATAATAATAGAAGCTAGAAAACGAATCGGTGGTAGAATACTGTCAATACCACTGAAAAATCATAATGTTGAACTAGGAGCAAATTATATACATGGTGTTTTGAGTAATCCAATATACGAATTAGCAACAGCGAATGGACTTGTAAATATAATAAGTACACCTAAACCTCATAAAATTATTGCTGCAACTGAAAATGGTAAGCAAGTGCCTTTCGGAGTGTTACACGAAATACACGAAGCATACGTTTGTTTCTTACGGCGATGTGAAGAGTATTTTTTGTGTCAATACCTACCACCTCCTGATATACATAGTGTGGGGGAACACATAAACCTAGAAGCAACTATTTATTTAGAACGCTTACCGTCGTCAGAAGAAAAGAAGCTAAGAAGGTTAATATTTGACTGCTTACTAAAACGTGAAACATGTATATCTGGGTGTACTACAATGGATGAAATTGATCTTCTGGAATTAGGTAGTTATACTGAATTACAGGGAGGAAATATTGTAATACCCTCTGGTTATAGTTCTATTTTGGGGCCTATGACTAAAAATATACCAGCTAATAAAATATTATCGAATCATCCAGTGGTTAAAATTATTTGGGATTCTGAACACAATAATTCAAGGCAAGTTGATGAAATTGGAGAAGAATCTGAAGATTCAGATCAAACAGTGATAGAGGATATTTCGAAAGCTTCCACTTCAGAGAAAGCAGGTGATTCTAATGATTCTCAAACAATGAATTCAGAAAAATGTAACAAAAAATTATCTCACTGCATAGAAATTACTTGTGAAAATGAACAAAGTTTTTATGCTGATCATGTGATATGTACTATACCATTGGGAGTGTTAAAAGAAAAATCTACATCATTGTTCGAGCCTTCCTTACCACAATACAAACAAGAATCCATGGAAAGATTGTTGTTTGGTGCAGTTGATAAAATATTTCTTGAATATGAAAGACCATTTCTGAATCCGGACATTACTGAAATAATGTTATTATGGGAAAATGCACAAACTACAGAAGAGATTTCTGTTTCATGGTACAAAAAAATCTATTCATTTGTTAAAATAACAGAAACTTTATTGTTGGGATGGATATCTGGAAAAGAAGCAGAGTTTATGGAAACACTATCTATGGAGGAGGTTGGTGCTACATGCACAAAAATTTTACGAAAATTTTTGAATGATCCATTTGTACCAGAACCTCAAACATGTGTATGGTTAGTATTTATTATTTTTTCATACTTTCCTGCATAAGGCAGGGTAGGCAGAGGGAACCCAGTTCACCCCAACAGTCCATTCATTTCCATTCTCTTCTTTCCAACCGAGTTTTGAGATATTGGGTGCCTCAACAGAGCGAAGAACTGAAAATAACTAAATATATATTTAATATTAGTTTTCAAATGAAAATAATGCAATAATTTGCAAATATGCCTTGAGCTATAATTCAAATTATCATTATCAATTAAGTTATCTTAAGATTAAATTAATATTGATACTATAAAACATATATATAATTTTATTAAAAGATTAGTGATGTAGCAAAGTTTCAAATTTATTATTGGTATTATATAATACATCAAACATTTAGAATGTGATAATATCATTATCTTGTTTGAGAGTATTTTATATTATTTATATTTCTTTACTAAAAACTTAATAATTATTAAAAACCAAATGTAACGTTAATTTAAACACAACATAACAACAAAATTGTTTTATTATTTTTCCTATAGTATTATTACGGAGAATACTTGAGGCTGTCATGGCGCTGTCGGCACAGTGTCCGTTAAGGCGACAGTTGTTGGTTCAATTCCCAGATGATGAAATGAATAATTTCTTTTCTCTGGTAACAAGATAAAGCATGAGGCATTGGCATTGAAGTCTTCCATTCATCAACAATCTCTCGAAAATTGGGCAAAAATTGAGTGACTTATCACTATTTTTCCTCTCTCTGTCCTCTGATATAGGCAATAGAACAATGTGAATTTTCACACTAATATAAACAACTAAAACATATATATAATTTTTCTAATTTCAGTACTAATTGGAAAAAACAACCATACACAAAGGGTTCATACACCGCCATTGGTGTTGGAGCTAGCCAAAACGATATTGAAAGTTTAGCACAGCCATTATTTAGAAATGTTCATGATAAAAAGGTAAATGGCACTTTTGGCTTTTCTCTATTTCATAAAATGTCAGTGATTCATTTCCGTTATTTATTATTATTCGTTTTTTTTAAGTATCTCTTGCTTATTATCGCCTTTGTTTTCGTTTCACGCATTATCCTTTATATAACAAGGTAGGTAGAAATAACAAAGTGTTAAAACACTCTGCTCAAACTCGAAACACAAACATGTTGAAATGTTGAATGGCAGAACTCATCGCACCTTGTTTCAGTTAGAGCAGTCATTGAAAATTAATAATTATTCTGTTTTCATTGAACTATATTATTACAGTGAGATGCCGACTAACTGAAGTTTGAATGTAAAATTATATTTTATGTATTATTAAATTTGTAAATACATACTGTGTGTAAATACAATATTAATAAGTACAGATTTTAATCTGTAAGATTAATACAATATGTATTAACAGACATACGAATATTAAATAAATAAATTACAATAGTGTAGGGCCACAAGAGTACAGCGACTGTAAATGCGACGGTTGTGGGTTCGATTCCCTTAATATTAACTATTACGATTCCTTAAATATTTTCATTTCTCTGGTAACAAGTCAAAGCGTGACGTTGAGTTTCGTCACTCAACACATGCAATGCCTCGAGAATTCGGTGGAAAGTGGGGAAGTGTTTTTACACTAAGTTCCTCCTGCCTACCCTGCTTATAAATTATCTCACTGCATAGATAAATCGTAAAGCTGAGAGTCTTATTTTAACATGTTGTCCCACACTTAAAAAACGACCTTAAAAAGGTTCTAATATGTAATATAATATTATTATTTATTTCAGCCTGTGTTGCTCTTCGCTGGGGAGCATACGCATAGTAGCTTCTATTCAACTGCACATGGTGCCTATCTTTCTGGTCAGGCGGCCGCCCGGCGGCTCATTGCGCCTGATGTCTCTACAGAGAATGTTCTCGATTGTCCCGCTTCTAATGACCTTAATACTTGGATTCAAGGGATACAGTTGGGCTAAAAAAAGTTACTACTCTATATCAGGGATGTTACGGGATACGGATATAACAAGATTACTATGTTGGTTTCAATTATGGGTGTAAAATTATATTGTATCACCCGTTAGTTTTGCAGAATTTCGGTTGCGGATATAACATTTTTGAGGAATATTATGACAAGAAAACTTGAGGCCATGAGACCAAATGCAATTATTTGGGCCAGTAATTTATCAATATTTTTTGTGTAATATTACTTTTATCTGAGTTGCCTTTATCTATAAATAATCTGTTATTGACTTGGTTTTGACATATTATTTTTTAATTACTTCAATTTAAAATTTGTCACAACATATCTTATTTAGACTCTTTTCATATCTGAAATTATCCAACAACTTATTGGATAAGGTAACGATTACGTACAGATATATTATTTCGGATATCCGATAGTTACGGTTACGGAACTCTGTAGCATCCCTGGTCTATATAAAACATGACACTTGCAATTCACCTTAAAGACATGAATTTAATAAATAGTGTACCTAGTATTTATTTTTAGGCATCTACATATTTCATATTTAAAGAGGCTTTGATTCTGATCGCTTAGATTACAAATATTTGTGTTTAAACAATATTCAATAAGATTAAGTAGAAGATAATACTACTTATTGTTTTTGAGCCAATTTACTGTTGCTCTTATTAAAATATATTTTTTTTGAACGTTTATGTATTGGTCGGAAATCAAAATGAATTATAATTGTTTATCAAATGGCTTATTTCTTTTCGAGTTTTAATTCTTATTTATTAGACCAAAATTTATGTGCATATAATAGTGTTTTATACATTTTAAGTATAAAATTAAAGTAGATTGGTATGTAAAAAAATTACAATTATACTCATGACATTGTTTTGTATAAACTGTATATATAAATTAAATTAAGATGTGTTACCAGATTATTGTCTTTCACACAAAATGCATTTTTAGGTTAGCAGTATTAGTAGTTATTTTATTATAAAACTCGCTCCCACTATTTATAATAATCTAATGATGCATTCTTTAGAACATTTTTTTAGAAATAATTTTTTATTTGCTAAAATTACTCTTTCATTGACCAGTAACAATGGTTATTATAATGGTGGAAAATTAAATCGTAATAAAGCGATGTAAAATAATTTTATAGTGTATGAAATAAAAGATTCCGACATTAAATGAATAGGTTTCATGATTTTCTAGTCACTGCATGTTTTGTATTACTTAAATAAATCGTCATAACATTTGTTTTTTTTTATATGCAATTTTTTTTATTTTATATAATTAAAAAATAACATATACTTTTTTCCATCCTAAAAGGTAACAAAAATAAAATACCCACAGTATATAAAAACAATATAATTATGTCAGTGGACATGGACCGATCGTGATATCGAGTATACCTCATCACTAAAATAATAATTTCATCCAAAAAACCTCAGTACCTACTACTAATACTTAACCTATTGGCAAATATGTCAAGTAGGTAGATTTTGAATGGGTGGCAAAGCAGACCAATATCTTTATTTGCAATCCAATACAAACGAAAGTTTCCTGTATGACGATTTTCGTTAAACTTATATAGAGAAATATACAACAAGCTCAGGCCAACAGTTAATCAGTAAAACCGATGACTTTTTTTTAATTATTACTAGCGATTTGTTAATTCGAAGGTTAAGAGAAAAATGTTATGTTCTACAGCTAAAGAGACAATTGACCGGTCCCCAATTTCTACTTGGGCTCTGCACACTCATTATCCCTTTTCCCACCATTGATTCCTCTCTCCCTGTCAATTCTGAACTCTGTAGTTGGAGAGTTCTGAAACCTGTTGGATTGGTGCTGGGTGGTCTGCCTATAAATAATTTGTCATTTTAATTTGAATATCGTAAATAATTTCGTCTTTTAAATCTTATGCAATGATGTTTTTATCAGGTGTTCGAAAGAAACGAGGCTCAGTATGAAAACAACAGTAGGTAAAGCAAAAAAATAAGATTTTTAAGAAGGAAAATAATACTACATTACAACGGAGACGGGTATTTTTTATGAAGACAAATGAGTATAAGAAATAATATTAAATAAACAAATCTTTTTGGATGAGACTATAAAAATAGTGCTTATTTTAAGATGCTTATTTACCCAGCAAATATTTTATAATTAATAGAGTTTTTTTTTAATGGAAAAAGCATGGCAAACGTGCGTACGGGTCACCGGATAGTAAGTGATCACCGCCGCCCACGACACCGCGTAACACCAGAGGAGCTACTGGTGCGTTGCCAGCTTTTGAGGTGATTGGGCGCCGGAGCCCGGCATTACCTAATGCGAAACGCAGTAGCATAAAGCCACTACTTCACGCCGGTTTTAAATGCCGGGGGTGGTAATGATCCGGTCGAGTCTGCCCATGCGTGTCGCCATTGCTGGCAACGTGACTCTCCCACTCGTACTTTAGTCACCTCTTACGATACCACCAGTACCAGGGTGGTCCTAAGTGGTTCTAAGCCGGGAACACACGGCTATTAGTTAATATATCTAACGATTAAGTATAAAATTAACTAGCTAGTTAATATATCTAACGATTAAGTATAAAATTTTAATACGAAATTTTAAGAAAATAAACGGGAAAGTATTATAGGTGGCAGGGCGCATATATCAATGAAACAATCCAAAACAATGATTTCTAAAACCTTTGTCTACATTCGGCACGCTAATTTCAGAAACGGCTTCATCTATTCAAATATAATTTTTACTTTGCATTGGACTATTGGTTGATAAATAAAAAAGTTAGATAAATCTAAAATATTTAATAATGTAAAATTAAATTTAATATATAGAAAATAGTCTTCAAAGTGTACGGTTTTAGAACAAAGTGATTCAGATTATCTTATATTTAATAGTATAGCTTATGCGAGCGAGGCTGCGAGTGGGTTATTTTTATAAGTACCGAAATGTTCAATAACGATATTAAAAATTTTATATATTAGAAAGTCAGAACCAATTGCAGAAGAGTAAGGGCAGACCTTCGTTATTATATAAGGCCCGAAAGTTTCTATGCGTATACACCTATTAAGCCTAATTATAAGCCTACGAACATATTAGGAGCAAATAATATTTTTTACACTTTAGTACATTAGAATCGTAAGCGCTTCTAATGTACTAAAGTGCCACGGTCTTCGCAATGCAGAGGGAGGAAGTATTCTGAGAATCTGTATTGCGTCTGATCTAGCCGTCGTGAATACGTTCTTCCAAAAGAATCCTCAGCACCTTATCACGTATAAGAGCGGGTCCCACTCAACTCAAATTGACTACTTACTGACCAGACGGTGTCATATGGTGTCATGTCCAGGAGAAAGCCTAACGGCGCAACATCGCCTTCTTGTCATGGACTTTAACGTCACTCCGAAGTCAGCCGAGAAACGTAGGCCTCGGATCAAGTGGTGGTTGCTGAATGGACCAATGCAGACCGACTTCCTGGCAGAGGTGAAAAGTCATAATCTTACGACTGACACCGAAACTGCTCAGGATGCTTGGGATCGAACTCAGTCGGCGCGCTGCTCTGTAGTCATGCTTCTGTGAAGGAGAGGTGGAAAGCTACTTTCAGGAGTTGCTGAATACTTACCACCCATGCAGTCTTCATCACGACCCACCGCCTAACCTTGGACTTATTGCCCCAATAACCCTTTACGAAACTCGTTATTGCCGGAAAAGCGGTGGGACCTGACGACATTCCGATCGAAGCGTGGAAATTGTGGGGCTCTCTTGGCGTGCTCATGCTTACTCACCTTTTTAACCATATTTTGAACACTGGAAAGATGACACACAAGTGGCGGCTAAGCTTCATTACCCTTATTTACAAGGGAAGGAGCAGTGTTCAAGATTGTGGTAGTTATAGGGGCATTAAGTTTGCAGTCATACCATGAAGCTCTTCGAGCGCATGATCGACCTCAGGCTCCACCGCAAGTCTACTATCTCTGAGTCTCAATATGGATTTCAGCCAGGATCGGGTACTATGGACGCCGTTTTCGCCATCAGAACATTATGCATGGAGGTATACAGGGAAAAAAGGAGAGCTCTGCATGTGGTCTTTTTAGATCTGAATAAGGTCTTTGACTGTGTGCCTCGTCAGTGCATCTGGTGGGCATTGCGATCCAAAGGGATCCCTGAGGCCTATATTCAGACTATCAGAGACATGTACCACGATTCCGCTTCTACGGCTAGGACTGCTGTTGGCGACACTAAATCTTTCCAGATTTCAGTAGGGGTTCACCAGGGCTCGGCTCTCCGTTCTTATTCAATGTGGTGCTCCATGGCTGATGATGTATGCCGATGATATAGCACTCATTGACGAGAACCGACTGATACTGGAACGTAAAGTGAACCTGTAGAAGGGTACGAGTTGAGAACGGCAGTCTTAAACTAAATGTTTCGAAGACTGAATACATGGCCTGCGGGAGCCCGGATTCGGGCACTAACCATATCGGTCCTGAACCAGCCGTTAAGTACGAAAAGTTCAGGTACCTTAGATCCTTTATGCACGAGTCTGGAGGCATCGATCGCGATGTCTATAACCGGATAAGCGCTGCCTGGGCTAAATGTTGGCCAGCACTATCTTGGCATACTCAGGAGCTTCGCGTCACGGAAATGAAGATGCACGGAACGCTGAGGTGGCGACGTAACGCGGTCTGAACGCATACGCAACACGTTCATTCGAGGTAGTCTTGGAGTCCGTGACGTAGCGGATAAGCTCCAAGCGCGTCGGCTTAGATGGTTTGGCTACGTTACGCGCCGGCCTAAAAACTACGCCGGATGCAAGTGCCTTGCTATATCAATATAGTGAGACCTCTCGGACGCCCAAAAAAGCTCTGGTTGGATGTCGTGACGCAGGACACGAGAGTCAATGGTCTAACCACCGAGGACGCTAAAGAACGTGCAGAGTGGAGTAGATTGAGCAGGAAGGCAGACCCTGGCAATAGCCGGGATTAATGCCAGGTTGAAGAAGATTCGCAAGCTCTTGTAAGAGGTTGTAATCGAGTTTCGAGGTGTCGGGTAGGGGGATACAATCATGCTTAGTATCTGGCAAAGGACAACGTCATTTCTAATATTATTCTCAAGAAAATTTAAAATAATTTTAGGTGAATTTACGACATATTGGATAAATGTATTTTTTTACACGAATTAACTTGTTATATAAGCATTGCAAATGTTTTATTGCATTGCAGGTGGTCTATGGACTTTATGAAATTACACGAAAGGTTTTGTCATATAATAAACATGCAGATGTTTAAACGAATAAGATGTGGGTACATAGGTATTATAGGCTAGGTATTGTTTGGGCTGACATCAAAACAGGTTATAGTTGGGTTTAGGACAGAAATATTAAAATTGTTGTGAAATAAGCAGGTAGCATACAGCATTCCCAAATTATTTAATTGTCATCAGATTTCATAAAATACATAAAGGGCAAATTAACTGGCAGGCTTGTAGATGATAGCAATATCTTACATAACAATTAGAATTGTGAACCATTGACATTTAGAAACAATTTAATTACAGTACCACTCACATAACTTTACTGATGTTATAAATTTTAATGATGTGCAATGACAAAGGTTAATGAAAGGAGACAATTAAGTACCCTGTAATGCCCTAATGCAGTTTTTCAACTCAGAAATATATCAATGAAAATTATTACTAGCAAGAAGCGTAAATTATAAATGGAAAGTAACTTATATTATTATTAAGACTCCCTCTAAGAGATAACAGCTCTAATGAACACATATAGAAAAAGTAAAATATGTTGTTTATAGAAAGATTAATGAATATTAAATAAAATGATTAAATCAATTATAAATAATGTATTATTAAATTACTATAACTAGATATAAACAAGCACTTATAAAAGATTCTCTCCTCAATGGCTCATCCTCTCTTTATTAAAAGATTATTAATTATTATCTGAAAAAGAAACATTGGTTATAGTAAATCCAATAAATGGAACAAACTTTTTCTGACAACCTGAGGCCAGACGTGGCGGAGGGGCACAAGCGTAAGGTGTAAAATTGTCTCGAATTCTTCTAGTGTAAAGCAATTTTTAAATTCTACAAAGTAATGTCCTCACTGGTAAAAATCGTTAGGTCTTAATATTAGGTTTCCTATAACTACCCAATATGTAGATATAGAAAAAGAGATGGATAGACTTAGGCAAAAAAAAGAGTACGTTAAATTAATTTAATACCACTTCGTGAGCGTTCTTGTTGTAATATTAGTTCTGCTAATTCAGCTTTTGCTTTAGCTTCTCTTATATTAAATGTTAACAACTCTTTCTTCATAGCATGAATTTCACTTGCCCGCTTAAATCTGTCCCTGTATTCTTTCTGTAGGATACCATTCTTACGGTGTTGGAATGAGGTGGTGGAACATGTAGAGGTTGACAATGCAGAGATAGCTGTCGTTCTAATAGGAAGTGGAGGAGTTGTGTTACACGGAGGTGAAGGACTTGTGTTATGAGGAGGTGGAGGACTTGTTGTGCATGGAGTTGAGGGACTCATGTTATTAGAAGGATGACGAATTGTTATAGTGCGTGATGGTGGACTAGTGATAGTATGAGGTGGTGAAAATGTCACAATAAGAGGAGAATTTGTAGATGGGTGAGGTGTTGGTGGTAGTTCAGGTTGTGATTGAGACTTAGTAGTATTTATGTATGGTTGTTGAGCAGTATCTAGGAATAACTCAGGCTGGTCATAATCTGCGTCCAATGAGCCATCTTCCGATTCTGAAAAATGTAAATAGTATATTTTTCAAACGAACAAATACTTTTTACCCATATATGGAAGTGTTTGTCTAAAGCTGCTTATTATAATTTATCTAAATACACAGTATTGTGAATCTAGACACGAAACCTTTAGCCATCCATAATAATGGATAATTTGGCACAGTTAAAGCTGACAATAGATTATGGTCTCATAGACCATTAATGGAACAGATACCTAGGAAAACTATATCTGAATCATTTGCTCCAGGAATCTCAATCATAAGGCCAGGAGCAATTTGTGTAATATCTGACTCAATCACAGCACTATTGATTAAAGGCGCTCCACCGATGGCTTTACCATGTTGTCGCTCTTTCATTATCGCTTCTCTTTGACGCTGTTTCATGTTTGTCCACAGTCGCCTCAGTTGTTTACTTGAGACCTAACATTAAAAAATAGGCTAGTTTAGTAGGCGTACACAACAAAGTAAAATAAAATTATTAATACAAACAAAACACGACCGGACTGTTTACCTCGCCTGTTACATGAGGACTTGCATTGTACTCCCTTGTTATTTTATTCCATGCCACATTTTTTTCGCGTAAAGTTGAGCTGTCGGTGTTTTTGCTTTCAATTATAGTAGAATGAGATTTTAAAATTTCTAGGAACACTTTCTTCTCTATTTGCGTAAAAACATGTTTCTTGGATGCCATTTTAGATATGGGTAGAATAGTAAGAGTAGAATCAAATAATATCAATAAAGCCAAAAACAGCGCAACATTCAACACTAACCGTGAACAGCGTATTATTATTTATTTTTATAAATAATATTAACAATATATGTTGTAGTTGTTCTTTATTTATGGCGTTCCGAGCGTTTACAACATGCTTCTTGCCGACTATAAACAAAAAGTGTTTATTTTTGTTTGACAGTGGTCAAATGCTGTCTGCGTTTTGTTTCTCCTTTTACATAAATTTATAAACAAAATAAAATAATATATAGAATCCTCTATGATACTTTTAAAATGTTGGTAAATAATCAAAATTTTGTATTCTGAAAACAAGAATGTTTTATATTTTTATTAATATAGTTCGCCAATAACTTATATCTTTATGCTGTATCCCGCACATAGCAGGGTAGGCAGATCAGTGAAGTAGCGAGCTTAACTCGCGCCACCATTCGACGCCCCTTTGGGAGTAGCGCCCGGTGCGTGATGCCTTCTCTTGCCCCACTCTTGAATAATGTAAGCCATTTATCGTATCGTCAGTCTTTCAGAACACCCCTCTTACAGTTGCGCCCAGTATCAGCATATTGGGCCTTAATATTTCGAGTGACTGCCAGTATCGCGATCACCTGGAAAGCAAGGCCAAGTTGGCCTCGAAGAAACTGGGGGTCATCAACAGAGCGAGACGGTACTTTA
>DWGR01001919.1:0-14783 GCA_018247715.1 Heliconius burneyi | reverse complement strand
CATCTTTTCAGAATACTGCAATGCTCGGTAATGATTTGAATGCAGCAAGTGGAGGGCTTACTGAATTAAATACAATTCTTGATTCTACTCAAACTAAATTAAATCGCCTAAAAGTAAGCACTCTTATTATTAAAATATATAAAGCTTCACGATTTGTGCATATAGGACGGTAGAAAAAAAGTGTTAAGACACTCTACTTTATGGACGAAACTAGGCTAAGTTGCTAAGTTGCGAAACTTAACGTCGCACTTTATATACTAGGGCGGAAAATGTTACGGAGTTTTTCTCCTAGAGGGGATTGAATTCACAACTATTGCATTTGCAGTCAAGATGTTCCAGGATAGCTTCGATTATTGATATACGTATTTATAATGTTTGTTAAAGTGTTTATCATTGCAAATATTTTGCTCGTATATCTTTTTATTCGATTCAATTATGACAGTTTCTTTTCACCCTAAAGATTGTCTACTTAGCCATAAGACCACCTTTTTGTGCATTTGTTTTCTTTTCTATTTTGTGTATTTTTATATCAATTGTGTACAAATAAAGAAATAAATAAAATAAATAGATAAATTATTTTTTAGTCCAAAAATTATATGATAAATCAAATGTCTCATTTATATAATTATGAAAAATAAGCGCTCTCTTTCAGGGAGTATGCGGAAGCGTAACAAACTTTTTCCGCTTAAAGCTTTCAACGAAAGATAATTTATCATATTCTAGCGAACCCAGTTATATTGGACAAACAAATTACGATAAAGATTATATTCCGCCAAAAAATACAGAAATTGGATTTATAAACACTGGTCTTGGTCCAAATGACAATGAGATGACACCTCGAGCGGGAAAATTAAAACAAAATGGCGCTGATATTAATTCGGCTTTAGCAGATTTGGAGGCTATGGAAGTTGTTGAAAAAACTTCCTTATTGGGTAAACCTGCGGTTGTAGACCATCGTAAGCAAGTGTCGTCCCAAGTGAGTAAATTAGATAATTTGATACTACAGGCGGAGAGAGCGGAGGAGTCTTTGAAAAGTCAGAATAAACAAATGAGATCTTTTCTCCGATAAAAGTATTGTTTTATAATGTTATCTCGATGCGAATGCCAACATTTTTATTTAGGTTGTATTAATATAATTGTACATGCTTAGTATTAATCATTTTAGAAATAAAAGAGTTATATTTTTAATCGCGAAGTGATATAGGTTAAAATAGAAAGTGATTAAATTACATTCGTTATTTTGCTGATGTTTATATATTTTTAGTATTAAAGAATTAGATTACATACTTACAATTTTAATGTGCGTTTTCTTCTTATAATACGAAGCTGGCTTTGAAAATTAATAAAAAAATATCTATATACCAATTTTAATGTATTTTTTATTATTTAATTATTGGTAAATGAAATAATTTATTAGTAATTCCCTCTTTAATATAAATGGTTAGCCACTTTTGATAATGGTTACGGATAGCTTTTTAAAAAGGTGTGATGGTGCGCTGGTGCTTTTAATACGACATAGTCCTTAATGTAATATGCAAAGTGACAATATTACTAAAATATATAAAATGCTTGAATATTTCTAATATAATTATGAAATTTTATATCTATGTAACGACAAAAATTGTAAACGATATAATTTTTTGGGTAGATCTGTTGGATTTATTGCTATCTATATAAACTGAGATTGAAACTATATCAACAATTATATTTCTGATATATTTTTTCATTTCTGTTACAAATAAAGTTTATAATTAGAAATATATAATATATACAGGAAATAATTTTTACTGTTATAGATATCTGATGTCTTATAAATCGTATTTTAATTAGTTATTGTATTTATGTAGCTTGGTGCATATTTACAGTATTGTGATATTATCCTTCTCCACTTCTAAGTATAAATAAAATCTCTAAATATTTAATGTTTTTTGTGTTACTTTTTTTTTCTAATACCCCCGTTATTAAATAACTTCGTCTAAAAAATAAATGATTGATTATTTAAGATTATTTTGAAAAATCACCTTATAGATTCATCGACACAAGCGTATATAAATAACATTGATATATTTTTGAAACATATAAGAATTTTAAAGGAATAATTTTGACGGATTTTATTAAGGAACAAGTATATTTAGCGTAGGTACGTAGGTAGGTTTAGCGTGTGGCAAAATATAATATTATTATTATAAAGTCAGCCTGCCTCATATTAAAACAAAAATAAATGAAAACAATTAAAGAATTTCCTTCAGAGATCAATTATTACGTTGGAAATCCCATTTATTTTTGGAGAGATTCAATAAACAAGGAAATTTTGTTTAACGTTCCACAACTGATCAAAGAGTGATCATTTACTACTCGACATTGGCTCGTCACACGGAACAAGGGCGAGCAAAAACGGGACTACACCAACCATGAAATCTTTAGTTATATAAATGATTACTCTACCATAACATACCAAATTCGTTTAGTTAGCCGTCGACATGCTACTTTGGTTCCTCACCTCGCAATTAGTAGTCGCAGCTGTAGCAAATCCGTTCCATAAGTACCCATACGTGTTTCTACTGGACGTTGGAAATGAAGAATTACAATCAATTAATAATGAACAAATAAGGCTAAGCATACCCGGTGGTTCTCTGGCAGTGAAATACCCTGCTTTTGGTGAAGGGGATACGATAGGACACGTGAGAGTAAGTGGAATAGACTTCGGCACAGATCTTAAAGCAAGCATCGTCCAGGGCGGTCCTGGATATAAGTACGTCGTGCTAGTGTTCACAGGTAACCCAGGAGTGACTTACGATGCTGTTGTGACGATAGAAACTGTTCCGAACGTCGATGATTCGTCCAATATGAATTCTGATAGTGCAAATGAAATTCCAGAAGTTTCAGATGATATTGAAAGTGCCAAGGTCACAGATGATAACGCTCAACAAAAAAGTAGTTATTCCGAGAACTCGTTAATCACGCAATCTAGTTCTAATGTTTATAAATATATTAGTAGTGAACAATCTGAGGCAGATGATGATGAAGATGATGCAAATGATGATGAGAAAGATAGTAATAAAGAAAATAATGAAAATCAAAGTAATAATGACTACAGTATGGAGGAAAGTCAAAGTAACACTTACATGAAAGAAGCCTATTCTGAAAATATAGATGAGAATAGTCCATTAGATACCAGAAGTAGTAGCCGATATGGTAAATATGAAGCTTTTAAGCCTCTCATCATTGGCGGTGTAAGGTTCTATCCCCAATCTGCTATTTATTCTCAAGATGAATATACAAAGCCAATTTATGATCAAGAAAATCATATTAAAAACGACGATAATGACGAAATAAATGATAGTAAATATAAAGACAGTAATAACAATATGGATCCTGACTACGGGTCGCCCGTCGAATATTGAAAATGGTATTTTCTTTAGTTATAATGTTATAGCAAATTTAACATTATGTCTTTGTATATAAAAAGTAATATGATTTATATTTGTATTTAGCTTGTAGAATAAAATATATATGTTATGTACTTGTACATTTGATACAATATTGTTCCATATTGAAGAAATGGATAAATAAAAGAGAAATCCTATCTATCCTTATTTCACATTAAAGGTTTAGAAATTTTATAGATGTCTCAATATTTATTTATATATTGCATGTTATAAAATTTTCAATGTTCTGGTTACAAGTTAGGGGAACACGGGGGAATCGGAGCAACGGAGTAATGAGAACCACTTTAGTTAACGTGTATGTGAACGAGTTAGATACTGTTTTGCTATTACGTATCATAGAAGGACGCGGGATATGTGTTCCAAAATTTTAAAATCCCATTGTCCCGGTGGATCTCTCTATTGTATCTGGCTGTAATTGTTCCGTACTCTTGGACAATGGAGCCGATGTCTTTTATCACAATTATGTATAAATAGATTTGCATACTTTGTTTTTTTAAATTTCCTTAATAAAATAAGCTTGATAATAGTAATGTAAAAAAGAAAAAATCTGTGTTAAAAAGAGCTGTTTTTCAAAAGTTATAGCAGTTTTTCTTCTTAAGCGAATTCCCCCGAGTTCCCCTAAAGCTGTTAAGTAAATGTCAACTAAAATTATCAGTAATAAATCATTTGAAAATAATAAGTCTCATGACTGCGATCATTGGCTTAACGTAGTAATTTCAAGCATTTACTCTATTCCTCATTTTTAATCTATTTAAAAAAAACGTACTGAGTATTATGAAACTCAATATTTTAACATATACTGTACACTATTGAAATATATAAATAATATATAATGAACCAGCTTCACGTTGTATGCCGCAGATAGCAGGGTAGGCAGAGGGAACCTAGTGTTAAGACACTTCGTTCCCCAATTTCTGCCGAATTCTGGAGGCATTGCGTGTTGAGCGTTAGGCAGAACTCAACGCCACGCTTTGCCTCGACACCAGAGCGAACAAGCAAAAATATAATAAATATTTTAAGCACACACCTGGAGTGGTAATAAAATCTACATTTAATATTTAATTTCATTGTTCTTCTTATTTTCCAAATACTTTATAATTGTCAATGGTATTTTTTGGACTTGGTTAAACATATAAAAAAATTATATATTAATCATATATATTAGGATATAGGTAGTTTGGGCACCTCGAGAGAATGAGTGAAAAAAGATTTACGAAGCAAGAGTGTAAGAGTGGTTAGCGAGGTAGGCGGAGTCCTCGGTTGATTTTCGAGACCACTCAACACAGGATCGTATTGGAGGATGATCTTGTAAAAAGGAGGATATGTATGAAGAGGTAAATAATAGCGGATGAGGAGGAAGAGATATGCAGAGACTGTAGCTGTTCTCTCTCCATTGTCTTTTTTTTTATGGAAAAAGCATGGCAAACGAGCGTACGGGTCACCTGATAGTAAGTGATCACCGCCGCCCACGATACCGCGTAACACCAGAGGAGCTACTGGTGCGTTGCCAGCTTTTGAGGTGGTTGGGCGCCGGAGCCCGGCATTACCTAATGCGAAACGCAGTGGCATAAAGCCACTACTTCACGACGGTTTTAAATGCCGGGGGTGGTAATGATCCGGGTGCGTGCATGCGTGTCGCCATTGCTGGCAACGTGACTCTCCCACTCGTACTTTAGTCGCCTCTTACGACACCACCAGTACCAGGGTGATCCTATTCTAAGCCGGGAACACACGGCTAAAACGCTAGGTAAAGTGTGGAGCTAAAAAGAAAAAAAATAGTTACAGGACGATCTACAAGATTCGGGAACAAAATAATGAAAATTAAGAAAGAATTTTTTTACATCAAATTACGCTGCCATCTATAGCTAATTGGCCTGCAACAACAGGCCCCCCAAGGGCCACAACTTGTTGACCGTACTGTAGGTATCGTACATAGGCGTACACGTGTAGTGTGATACAGACCCCGTCTCCAAATGGGCTTAGCTTCCACGTGAATAATTTTTATCGTCTCAAGGCGAAGACTTCTTTAAATGAAATGATGAATTAGACCAATTAAGGCCTTCAGCTCTGCGTGGGACTGCACTTATTGAAATGAGGGTATAGCTATATAGGTATCTTATTTCTTTTTTGATTACATCTGATTTATTTGATTGATGATCTGATTATTAAAGTATGTTTAAGGTTAGAGCAGTATTTCATTTAATTTATAGTTTTTTTTGTTTTGTGTCACGACAGCGCGACGGTTGTGGGTTCGATCCCTCGAGCAGGGAATGAATTATTATTTATTAATATTTTTATTTCTTTGCTCTGGCACCAAGGCAACCTAAAATTTATAAAATCAATTTTAAATAACAAATAATTATAAAAAGTATTATTTGTTTACCGTTAAAAAAAGTTTTAAAGCTATTGTCTGTTTTTTATATAAAATGTTTTTGTTACTTGTACTATCATTTCTGCCTAATTATTAATTAAATAGAGTAGTAAAATACCTTTCTACGCTATAATTTTAATTCTAAGTATAATATTTTGGGGCCGTCGTGGCGCAGAGGCACAAGCGTGCAACTGTAATCGTAACGAGTTCGATACCGATTCGCGAAAATGAAATATTTAATTTTAATTGCCAGAGGCAAAGCGCAGCGTTGAGATCTGATACTCAACAGGCAGTTCCTCAGTAATTCAGCGGAAAACAGGAAACGGAAGTGTCACAATGGAAACGGAATTTCTTAACGGATCGATGCCCGCTAGCCGAGGTTTGGGCCTCTAAGAGTGCCCTTGCCGCTGTCAACACCATCTTAAGCAGCCACACAGTGCTTGCAATGTTTCAAGGACAGAGTACTCTCTTTCCTATCCACCTGGTGTCGCTGTAAAAGCTAATAACGATAACAGCATTAACCTCATGTTTGAAAAAAAATCTTAACATTAGATTCCTAGGTTCCCTATACCGCTCCTGTTACGTGCGGGGTACATTGTGAACCTAAAAACATGTAATAAAACATACTTTAAGCATTTGGTACTTCTAAAATACAATATTCATCAGTTTCTTTATTGTTACACGCAACGAAGGCCATTTTCTCAGCAACAGTGTTCGTCTTTATGTAATAGGTTGTGTTTTTTGTCCTCAGATTCTGCCGAATTGCATTCGTAAAGAGTGTTATTATAATCGAACGAATCTACTCGAAGTGACCTATTTGTAATTCTAGTATGAGAGATGGCTGTGAGTTTTGTTTCGTTTTAGTTAAAATTTATATTTAAAATTTGTTAGTTTGAGGCCGGTTGCGACAGGTTGTAGGTTAGATTCTCACTCGAGGAAATTCAGTGTAGAGTAATATAATTTCTGTCCTCTGGTTTCGAGGCAAATCGCGGCTTTGAGTTCCGCCACTCAACACGCAATGCATCCAGAAGGAGTGTCTTAACACTTGGTTTTCTCTGCCTACCCTGTTATATGCGGAATAAAACTTGAAGCTAGCAGATAAAATCGCTTAAAATTAAATTTATTATTATAAATTATTTGACATCGCGTGGGCTTTAGTTTAAATGAAAGTATTTATAAATTTAGCTTCATTAGTGACAGGTCCATACGTCATTGTCTGTAATTTATTAAGTTTTAAATGTAATGGAAACAAATTAAAAAGTCTGTTACTTAATACATATAACATATAAATAGGAAAATTTAAAACCCTTATTTATTGTTGTTATATAATAACTGCACAGCAGTGTTTGGAAAGTATCTATCATATTTTTGGGGTTCCGTAGGAAGGAAAAAATGGAACCTTTATTTTACCACTTTATTCATCCGTCTTTCAAGAGTATTTAACTCGAGATCATTCTCGATTCTCGATCAGTGAAGGTTTCAAGCTGGAGCTAATACCAAATGTTTAGTTCTATGGTTCCTTGAAATACAGAAAAAATCAAACTTCTAAGTTTACACTACCATAAAAAACGAGCACTTATGCATCGATTTTATTGAATTTTGTATGAAACTCGTTGGTAGTTCTGTATTAATAAATCGAACCAAACGGGCCGCCACATTTGACCAAACACCTTTTAAATGAAAATAAAATAAATATAATCATTATTAAATATGATAAGGTTGTCGTGGCGCAGTGGTACAAGCGTGCGGCTGTAAGTGCGGCAGGTAGTCGGTTCGATTCCCACTCGGAGTAATGAAATATATTATTTCTTCGCTTCTTTACGAGACATTGTGATGTCACTCAATAATGCATCCAGAATACGGCGGAAAGTGGAGATTATTCTATTTATTACATTATATTATTAAAACTCTTTATACTATAAAATCAAAAACCACCTCCCCATCTACATATCACAGACCACAGCATGCAAATACATATTTGATGTGGACAGCTAACGGTCAATAGAATTTTAGATTCGGCATCGAGGCAAACATGTCGCCCCATAATTCTAATTTTGAAGGCCCGTGAAATATTCGCTTGGGATTGAGACGCATTGGAAGAAGTCCCAGGTCTCGCCCTGGTTGCATTTTATGTATGTTACCGAGGATTCTGATGTGGTTTGATATTGAAGAGTGTTTTGTGGTTTTTTTAGGTTCACGGTGTATCCCGCTCATGGTCGGATAGGCAGAGAGAATTATGTGGCCTAGTGTTGCATTTCGTTCTGATATCTATATCGGTATCTGATAGAATTTTCAGTGTGTCTTAACACTAGGTTCTCTCTGCCTACCCTGCTGTGTGTAATTTTTTTTAAACTTTGTATAAATGTTTAAAAAAAATAATGGTAGATATAACAAAAAAATATATATCGTAATAATATTATTGTTGTTTTTTTTTATTGGACGTAATGTATTCTGCCATCTTGTCATGACCTTCTTGCAAGTAAATATGTTGTATGATTTCGCTTATATATATATTCCTACGTTTCATTTTCAGCTTCACGCTGAATCTCGCACACAGCATGGTAGGCGGAGAAAATATAGTGTTAAGACACTCCGTTCTTCACGTTCCACCGAATTCTGGAGGCATTGCGTGTTGAATGGCGGTACTCAACTTGCCACCAGAGCCAAGAAATAATAATATACATTAAAATAATATTTTTATTGCCCCGAGTGTGGATCGAACCCACAATAGTCACGTTTAGTCACACTTTGTGCCCCTGCGCCACGTCTGGCCTCAGTCTGAATTTAAAGATACATTTATACAAAAAATAAACATAGTGCTTACCATCTACTCCATAAACAAATGGTGGACACTGCATATTTAGCACAAAAACGGTCGCCGATTGAAATTCAGATTGGTACCATGTCGAAAATAGAACGTTCGTACGGAGACCGCTACCGAATAAGTAGCCCACGGATCACCGTTAAATTTAAATGCGATATTTACAAGAATTCATGGTAAACTCGATAAATGGTCTTGACAGACGGACAGATAGACAGCAAAGTGATGCTATAAGGATTCCGTTTATACCGTTTGAGGTACGGAACCCTAAAATTAATAAATATGTGACATTATTTTATGTTACAGCAATATTATAAAAACATTTGTCGGCATCTTGTAAAAAGTATAATAATTATATATACATAGTGAATCCTTACATGAAAAAATATATATTTGTTTATAAAATATATATTTTCCGTTTTCATTTTTGATGTGAAAATCCTAATAAAACATTTTCCTTGAAGGAGTAAAAGAGGCATTGCGTGTTGAGCGCAGTCAACGCTGCGCGTGGCAGACTATCTTTGATTTATTAGATGGGGAATCGCACCCAACACCTGTCACATATACAGTCACACGTTTGTGCCCCTGCGCCACGACTGACTTCTTTAAAATCTACATATTGAACTCATAGAAAAGGTCGCATCTGAATAACTGTTAAATGATATTTAAATAATTGGCCAAATAATTTCACGTGTGTCTCCTTGTGACGTGATAAATTATTTATTTATTTTTTTTCCACTAAATAGCGGACACTATGTAAGAAGGTATGGGACTGTTATCAACTTGACCAGCAATTATTAAGAAATATTAAAAGAATAGATTGTAAAAAATATAATTAAAAATAAAATATGCCAATGCTTCTCGATGGCACAGTAGACATGAATATGTCTTATATCATAAATGAAGAAAACAATGTAACAATGATTTAATTCAAATGGTTTCATTTATATTTTTGATCTCTTATATACACTATATTCAAACATCTAGAGACACACTATATATAAACACACAACATACAGACACAAAATATAACATACAACAAAGATGAACGAGTTCGTCGATGGTCGCATCATGCTAAGTGATGAGCTGAGTCATGGTAACGATTTTCGTATCGCACATTCCTTTTCCGAAACCTCAGGGATAAGACATATTCATGTCAAAAATGGTCAATAGGAAGTCAATTTCTCAAACTAAGGGTCCCATAACAATTTTAAGATTGTAGATTGATCGATCGTTTATTGCGGCGTATGCTATCAATTTCTATGAAATTAACGACAAATATAGATGTAATGTTTTTTTTTTATATAAAAGACTAATACATTTTTGCGTTTTGGGTTTCTTTTGAACATTTTTTAATTTTATTGTACCCATTACCCACGCTAGTTTACACTCCGTACCAAATTTGATAACTGTAAGTACCCTATATGAATTTCTTATAAAATGCAGCAAAAAGTTTTGATTGTGTTGACTCAGAAGTTTGATTTTTTCTGTGCTCCCAGAGACCAGGACTTTAGACGGTTAGGTGGACAAGAAAATGATTCTATAAGAATTCCGTTTTTATCTTTTGCGGTAAGTACATAACCCTAAAAATAGTGAAGACGTCCGCATCGATTAATTCGTCTTAATTCTAATTGAAACAAATACCTTTTTTTCTGTAATTTATTTTTTTAGACCGAGTTCAATAACATTAGTATTTTGAAGAAAAATACAAGGAAAAACCCAAATAGTTTTATCCTGTTCTACTTTAGCATTCGAAACATTGTCACAGGTTGACCAAAACAAATGTCAAATCGTGAGTTTTAAATCTCTTCGTGGAACGTTATAAAAAAAGAAATTTAATGATGATAGGATAATGTAAGTCTTCCGTTCGCCATTTACCACCTTATTATGGAAACTTGCGTGGTGGGTGGCGGAACTCAACAACAGAGCGAAGAGATGAAAATTATCTCTATATGTATGTAATAAAACAGTAAAAATATTTTGTATGTACATTTAATATTTAAGACTAAAATAAATAGACGGACGCTTAAAAACAACAATAGAAAGCAAAAATATTTTTTAAATTTCATGTCTGTCTGTCTGTTCGTATGATCACGCTAATCTTCGAAAGTACTGAACCGATTTACTTCAAACTTTCACCAATTGCTTTGTTTTAACTCAACTTAATATCTTAAGTTTGTTTCATCAAAATCGGTTCATTAAAAAAAAGTTATTGTCGTTCAAACGAACTCAAGGCATTAGTTTCGCCTGCGAAAACTATATACCACTCTATATCCATATAAAGATTGCTATATTATATTCAATGGCTTAAGTCGTAATTATATAGCGTACCCCGGTAAGCGGGCGAAGCCACTGGCAGGCCGCTAGTTTTTAAATACATATTTTATTTCTTCGATTGGGGAGCGAACCCATACCCAGTTACGTTTACAGTAGCACACTTGTGCTCCTGCGCCACGACTGGCCAAATGAGAAACGGAGATTCGTGAAGCTCATTTTTTTATTTAAGTCATAATACATGTATATAATATTTTTGTTATTGTCATTTTAATATAAAGAGAAATATTGTACATTATTGTATAATGCCTCCAGAATTCGGCAGAAAGTGGGGAACGGAGTGTCTTAACACTAGGTTCCCTCTGCCTACACTGCTATATGCGGGATACAGCATGAAGTTGATATGAAATACGAGCACAAATAGAGAATTTGAATTGTTTTGAAAGTTCGTTTGGTATACGAAACACCAACATATTCTTAATCTAAAGCATACGAGTATAATGTCAACATGCTGATTAAAAGCTGTATTATTTAGAAGCTTGTAAACGTTTCGTGATTTGTGCTGTAACAATGCGAAAGTGGCGCATTCTGTTCCTTTATAACTCCTGACTCACTCCAGCTCGTGTGCCGGACAGACGGGAGCAAAACAATCAAGTGAATACTTAACTTGATTAATATATCCTATATTTGACGCCGTCGTGGCGCAGCGGCACAAGGTGTGACTGTAACGTGACGGTTTGTGTTCGATTCCCACTCTAGGTAGTGAACTATTTTAACGTTTATATTTCTATTTTTTCGCTCTGGTGTCGAAAACACGGCGGCAAAACGCGGCGTTGAGTTCTGCCACTCATCACACAATGCCTCCAGAATTCGGCAGAAAGTGGGGAATGGAGTGTCTTACCACTATGTTTCCTCTGCCTGCCGTGTGCGGGAAAAAATAAAGCGTGAAGCTGATTTTTTTTATAAGTATATTTAGAACATAAAATATTTTTACTCGTAATGAATCCTGCTTGCCTACATTTATTTGTATGTAAACACACTAATATTTAAATACAATTCAAGTTATATTATACATACTGGCTTTCTCACAAATATGAGCTGAGTGAGCAGAGGGATCCTAGGTACCTTGTATTTAGATACTCTGTTCCCATTAAGACACTCCCGTTCCCAAATTCCCGTCAAATTCTAAAAGCATTGCGTGTTGAGCGGCGGAGCTCAACGTCGCTCTTTTCTTCGTTACCAAAGCGAAATGAACATATTGAATATTGGTTTTATAATTATAATATTTATCTAATATTTGAATTTCTTTTCCTTCCGAGTTGGAATCGAACCCACAATCTGTCACGTTTACTATTGCACGCTTGTGTCCCTGCGCCACGAGTGGCCTCAATTATTTTTATTTTAACATTTAATACAAGTTGTTATTTCACACTTAGAAAAGAAAAATACTTTTAAGAAAACGTATAAAAATTTAAACGTAGCGGGATTTGTCCCCGCGCTTCTTAGAAATCGTTCAAGTAGGTACGTATCGCTTAGTGGTCAGAACCTTGGATGTTTTAGAAGAGGCGCGGGTTCAAAACGAACAAAATTCAAATTCAAAATATTCTTTATTCAAATAGAATGTGTAAGCACTTTTGAATCGTCGAGTGAACATACAAACAAAAAGCTACCACCGGTTTGGAAGGCATTTATGATGAGAAGAGCCGGCAAGAAACTTAACAGTTGCTCTTTTCAAAGTCAACCGGCGTGAAGTAGTGGCTTTATGCCACTGCGATTCGCATTAGGTAATGCCGGGCTCCGGCGCCCAACCACCTCAAAAGCTGGCAACGCACCAGTCGCTCCTCTGGTGTTACGCGGTGTCGTGGGCGGCGGTGATCACTTACTATCAGGTGACCCGTACGCTCGTTTGCCATGCTTTTTCCATAAAAAAAATAAAAAAAAAGTCAATGGTATAATTAATTATGACATTATCTGTCAGCTATCCTGCATGACATCCAACAGACATTAATTCCATACATGTTTATCCTCTAAATATTCTTGAACAGTGTAATAAGCTTTACTTGTTGGATTTCTTTTACAGTTTAAATCTTGGTAGTGGCAATTTTACAATACACTGTGGATTTTTATTATACACACGTATACCGAGACCCGTAAAAGATTTATTAACTTTTAGGGAGCGAAAACTTGGCGTAACAAGCTTATCTTTATTTCTCGTCCCTATCCTATGTCTATCACTATTTTTACTATGACACTGTATATTTTGTCGGACAAACAGAATATTATCTATATTTGTTATGAAGGCTTATTACTTCCATTCGAACTGATCTATATATAAATAAAATCAAATTTAACTAATTGTACTTCTTAATACAACAAAAGAAAATAAAATAAACGTTAAACTTACTGAAGTTGACATGATGTTGATAAACGCTGAAAATATCTTCATACACTGCCATGAAAGATATCGAGTAAATAACTAATACGTTTACTTATTGCTAAGTTATTATTAATACGTTTATTTTTTGCTGTGTGTTCCCGGCTTAGAATAGGATCACCCTGGTACTGGTGGTGTCGTAAGAGGCGACTAAAGTACGAGTGGGAGAGTCACGTCGCCAGCAATGGCGACACGCATGGGCAGGTTCGACCGGATCATTACCACCCCCGGCATTTAAAACCGGCGTGAAGTAGTGGCTTTATGCCACTGCGTTTCGCATTAGGTAATGCGGGGCTCCGGGGCCCAGCCACCCAAAAAGCTGGCAACGCACCAGTAGCTCCTCTGGTGTTACGCGGTGTCGTGGGCGGCGGTGATCACTTACTATGATGAGGTGACCCGTACGCTCGTTTACCATGCTTTTACCATAAAAAAAAAATACGGGTCTAATATCTAAGCCGTGTGTTCCCGGCTTAGAATAGGATCACCCTTATTTCAATGTATTTTTATCAAACCATATTTTTTAAATTGAAATTTGTTAATTGTTCATTTATTAAGGAAAAATATAAACAGATTTCAAGTTTGCATTGGTGTATCTATAGATATTTCTTGGGGGCCTTTATCTTTGAACAGATATGTTCGCGTAAACGTATTTTTTTAATTTTTCGGCATCAGACTATTCTGGGAGTGGGCATAGTCCACACAGTTCTTCCTACGTCCATATACATCTATTGAGGCTTGCTGCATCCTGTATCTGAAGATATATTTTTTCACATAACTGAAAGTACTCTGTCCAATCCACGTAAAGGTCACATGTCAACGTCCCACAGTAAGTAAAAACAAATGCCTAATTTAAATTTCACCGCGAAATAACAATAAATTGCACCAAGGAGACTTTAGTAGGGTTCATTGTAGAAAGATTGTTTGGCACTCCATTCTGTGACGTCACACACGCACTAACCAAAATAACACGCCTACTGTCCTTGTCCCAAAATTATGCACTGGTTTAATGACCCTTAGTCTGGAAATTGTTATATGAGGAAAATGTTTAATTTTATAGAAATTGTTGTTTTGAAATACCATATTATATTTCAAAATAAATGTTTAAATCTGTTATACTCTCCAGGTATAGGAATACATTTGAAATATTCAATGATTATCCATATTATTATTTTTTCCCTTTGCTTAAGGATCACAGATTACAATAATTTTTTTAATCATTCATCCATCAGCTTTTTAAATTCCACAGACACTACACTTGTCATGTGTTGTTTTAACGCCGTAACGTAACATTATTATATAAGCCGTCATGGCGCAGTGGCACAAGGGTGTGACTGTAAAGCGACGGTTGTGGGTTCGATCCCCACTCGAAGAAATGAAATATTTATTTACGTTTATATTTCCATTTTCTTCGCTCTGGTGTCGAGGCAAAGCGCG
>DWGR01001918.1:0-14784 GCA_018247715.1 Heliconius burneyi | reverse complement strand
ATTATTTCAATATATTTCCTTTAGGCTACTTTAATCTACTTTTTATAAGGAATAAATAAGAAACATTACGTAATATTTTAATATAATTTGTAACTGTATATACTAAGTCGGAGATCAATGGTTCAATTCATACTTCTACATTCACGCTGTATCCTGCAGAGTAAGAAGTAGTAAAGAATACTAAAATAAAACAATTCGCGGCGTTGGGTATCGCAACACAAACGACGAAGGTGAAAATAAGAAACGAAATATCTTCTGATTCTCACCTATTCTAAAGAACGTAATATTCACTTTGATCTATCGTACACTAAAACTTAAACCTTTAGCAATTTGGCTCTCAAATTAAGTCTTAATACCTTTCAATTCTATGATACAATTCACAACATTTATCGCGTCATGGAAAATAGAGTACAGAAAAAAGAGCTCTATCCCTTTCTTTTAGGGTGAGTTTCATCTTAAATTATCTGTCTTTTAAAGCATTTTTGTTCGAATGTGTTTAGAAGCTTAATTCTACTGGCCGTCTCGGTATTCGTAACGAAATGAAGCTGTAATTTACGAGGATAAGGTACAACAGCGTTGCCACGAAAGTAAAACGGTATTAAGAAACGCTGTTTTGTTCTTTGTTAGTTGTTCAATGTGAGTGAGTGAATGGTAGTGAATGAGATTTGTCTAACCTAATGCTGGGGTAAAAATGCTTTATATATATTTTATATCTTCATGCTATAACCTGCATTTAGCAGAGTATGGGATGATAAATTCATTGTGGTTTGACTTCTTAGGTAAGCTGTGACAAATCCTTCTTTTTGTTAATATCTGATCTATCTGTGAACTAGAAATGAGAAAAGAAGCATCAAAATTATTTTCTTAATAAATATATTTTTTCTTTATTTAAAGTTTTACGATATTTTCGAGATACCAGGATGTTCTCCACATGTCACCTAATTTTTGAGGCACTGTGTGGAGAAATTTAGTGCACAAAATAATACATAGATCAATTAAATATTATTTGTTTTCGCTTAATATAAAAGTCAAAATTACCTGACACGTTTCAAAAATAAAACTCCTTAAAGTTCCAATAAACTATAAAATCCCATCTTGTATCAAAACACAAAATAAATATACCGTCAACATAAAAAACCCAGTATTAATCCACGTTGAAAAGGATAAATCCTACATTAGCAAAATTTATAGCCACTCCTGGTAAGATTAAATGCTGTATAGAATTAATACTTAGATTTACGACTCATCGACTATCGAGCCTTCACTGTGGCTATTCATCGGAACAAGGGCTGAAAGGATTGATTTAAAGGATTTTAAACGTATCGGGTGGTACCACGAATATACTTTAAACACAATAAGAGCAAGTAATATTTTATTATTAAAATAATAGTTAGATTAATATAAAATGTGACCGGTTTGGAGCAGTGACACAGTGTGATGGTGCATGCGCGACAGTCTTGCGTTCTATCCTCACTCAGGGAAAATAAATAATTATTTCTATTTCCTATTTCTGGTAACAAGACAAAGCGTGCCAATTTCCCTATTCAACGTGTAATGTCTGGAAAATTCATATTTTATTATGTGGGAAAAAGTTAAAAGCTATTTTTTTTAATTTTTTCTATAGAACTTATTATTTACTTTGTGTATTAATTGGAAAGATCCCTAAAAGATAAACTCCACTATTATCTTGTAATTGGAATAGTGTATAGTGACAGATTTAAATAAATTTTCTAGTCTTAAAGAATAGGAACTCGGGAAAATAATAATATTTAAACTATCTCCTTTCGTTTTCCCACGCTGGTAGACAGTCAAGTATACCAACCAATATCAAATTCTGTCCAATTGGGTATAAACAAAATTGATCAAGATTAAATGTATTATAAATAATAACAGATTTCAGTTTAGCAATTATGTATTATTCTTAAAAACAGATTATTTATCTGAAATAAAATTATTTAATTTCTTCACTCTGGTAAGAAGACAAGATGCAGCGCTAAGTTATGCCATTCAACACGCAACGTTTTGTAAATTGGGCGGTGAGAAGGGAACGGATTGTTGTAACACTAGGTTCCCTTTGCCTCACCTGCTATAAGTGAACTATAACTCGAAACATTAAAAATATCTTTATTTTAAGAAAATATAATTAAGTTATATGTAAAATATATTGACTATATATAGCATATAGAAATCTCGATGAATAAAGCTCAATTAAGTTTATGTTTAAAATAGTTCAGAAATTTTGCAACGTGGATATAACCGATGTTGGCTGAATCACCGATAAGCTGTAATTACTACCTCAGCATTTGTTGATTCACTGTTTGATTCAAACTGTATATTTGAAAATATCTTTAAAAAGCAGCTTCACGTTATTTTCTGCTCAGCAGGTCAATGAGAGAGAATTTAGTGTCAAAATATTCCATTCTACCTCCAAATTCACTAAATTACGTGTTGGGCTTTGTGTAACCAGAGAAGGACAATGAAAATAACATATTCCCCCTAATTGAAATCGAAACCACAACTTTTGTGCTTACAGACAGGTGAAGTCCCATTTTGCCTATATACGTAATTGAACCACAAATTAGTAAAGAGATAAGAATAAAAAGTTTTTCAATTTATTAAAACATTGCTCAAATCATTATATATATGTTCGAAAATATTTTAATGTGATTTATTTATTAAACGATAAATGTATTTATGCATTTTCCTTAAATCTTCATGAAGGCAATAGAGGCGTAAGGGTACTGTACTAGCAACAGTAAGCAGGAATGGAAATATCGTGTCTGGACACAAGATTTCCAGGGGCAATGGGTTCGATTTTTTCAGAGGACAGGCAGTGAATAGACAATACTAAGTACTACTAAATTTTACCTTCTAATGTATAAGCTATATTACTGCAAAATTTCATCTAATTCCGTTCAATATTTATTGCATGGTGGAACACACATTCATCCTCACAAACTTTCACATTTATAATATTAGTTGTTTTAGTAAGTAAGTTTAGTAGGATTAGTAGTAACTTTCATTTATAATTTTTAGTATTAAAAATCGTTAGCAAAAATATCACAAATGAATCTCCAAAAACCCGTCCGCCCGTCGATACAGCACGACCCTACCCCTACATGTAGAGTATCGGCACAGGGGCGCGGCATTGCGACATCCAATAACTACTCAGTCCATTACGGCCTAATTGTGCCGTCTGTTTGTGTCCGAGATAGAAACGGGTGTAAGGATTTCAACTGAATTTCAGCCTGAAAATTTAGACTTTCCCATATGGGATGTATTACGTACATACATATGTATGTAGGTACGTTAATGGAATTGATTTGGTTTGATTAGTTTTTTGTGATAGTACGCGAAAATAGAGGTCGTTGTGGCGCAGCTGCGCAGGGCCGGACTGTAAACGTAATGATTGCGATTTCGATTCCTACTGGAAGGAGTCAATATTTCCATTTATATTTCCATGATTACGCTCTGGATATGGTAACAAGAGTATTGATTGAATTCCACCAATCAATACACCCAATGTCTTGAAAAATCGAACCCACCAGTCGCGTCTACAATCACACGCTTGTTCCCCGGCGCCACGACTGGACACTAAAATAAAACAACTTTAAGCAGCCATACAGAGACACTCGTTACTATACTGTCATAACCATAACGATTCAAAGTCAAAGCTTCCTCCCAACTTACGTCGTTCTATCCACTGTTACTGTTAGAATTTAGTTTTAACTGCATTCTCCGCTAATTAGAGCCGTTCTAATGGTAATTTTAGCCGGATACAGTTATTGTCATTGCTTCGTGTACGTTTATATTTGCTCTGTTGTAGAGTGATCAGTGTCACACATTTTTGTGTGAATTAAATAACAAAGCAAAGCAGTTTCAAGCTTTTCTTCGTAAACCAGAGTAGAGAGAGGCAACCTAATGTTAAGGAATAGAGTTATGTTAAATGCTAAAAAAACTACATGTATTGAATTTGCTTACTAATACACTCTCTGCACAAATTTAAGACACAAGTGGTGAAATTCAACGCCGCACTATTTGTATTTTCACACTCAACTCACAAACTTCGCGTACCGTACGTACGTACATTAACGTTATAAAGTTGAGGAGTTCGTTAGGTTCCATCTTATTTTGGGAACTGCAGTTGCTGGATACTCCATTGATTGAGGAAGACCATATTTGCTTTAATTTCGATCTTATGTATTTGATGTATGTATTTGATCATTCAAGCGAAGCCGCATGTAGAAGTTATCTCTTTGTCATCATGAAATTATGATCGCTCGTTTATTGAGGATTACCATTTAACAGAAAATATATCTAAAATAGCTACAAATTGAAATAAAATAGTTAAGCAGTGTATTATAACAGTTTTTTTTATTGTGGGTTCGATTTCCACTTTGACAGATAAATTATTTTTATTTGTTCGCTCTGATAAGAATCTCATCACTTGCTGCAATTGGGCCGCGCATGGGGAGCGGAGTGTCCTAGCACTAGGTTAGGTCTACCCTGCTATGCTTGCAATATACAGAATAAAGCGTGAATCTATTAAGATCGAGCTTTCTCAAATACATTCGGTTTTTATTCAATTATAACAAGAGAAGAGCTATTACGTAGTCAATATTACAAACTAAAGAGAAATTAAGGGGACTCTAATCCTCATAGCTCGAAGAACTAAAGTTATATAAATTTAAATTCTACCTAGAGTTTGTTGTATGGTGCAAGTGATAAGCGATTATATTTTATTAGTAATAAAATAAAAGTTTACTAACCAGGATTTAAATGAGTAAACTGAGTTGTAGAACGTACATTTTGTCATATTTATTACAATAGAATTGAAAGGGATTTAAAAATTATTATAAAAATATTCCAAGCCAGTAGTAGCGCGACTGGTTGAAGGTTTGATTTCCATTTGAGAAAATTCTATATTTTCATTTTTCACATCACAAGGTAAAGCGCAGCAATAGTTCTACCACTTAACACACGATGCATCCAAAACTCGGCGGAACGGCAGTGTCTTAATGGGAACAGTGTAACTTAATACTAAGTTCCTAGGTTTCCTTCGCTTACCCTACAATGTGCGAAATACCGCGTGAAGCTAAAACATTTTTTTACTAATTACAAGCAATTTTATACCTATTCCCGTATAATAGTATAAACAGAAGAAACATAGTGTTAAGAAACTCTATTACTCGCATCACCCAAATTTTCTTTCATACTCTCCTCTCTAACAATATTTTTTCAAATTAAACATTTTTAGATTATATCACTTCGTACTTTAAAGCGGGGGAATGAAAATATTGTGTTCACGCTCCCTTCCTGTTACTTGTGCTACAGCGTCTACGTGACCGTCCAACACTCACGTAGCACATTATCAACGAGTTAGCTAATCAAGTTAGTAGTGTCGTAGCTGCGCGTACAAATACTAGATTGTACTTCATGTAATACTTGTATAATAATTCTGTCCTTTCATTGAAATTTGACCTATTAGTACTAATATTATGAAACTGGAGATTTGATTTGGTCGAACGCCCTAATCTCAGGAACTACTGAGACTAATGGTCTTTTATGTTTGATAGTCCGTTTATTGTGGAAGGCTATATTTATATCGGCTTAACCGTTTTAATGTAGCACGTTGTAACTGCGGGCAGAGTTGCCTCAGGCACTTCGAGCGTGTCATGTCTCATACGCAAGTCTATTTTCTTAGCTGGTTTATTTATTTCATTTGAATTGATTTGCTAGTAACCCACATTAAAAATGATATTCAGGTTTCAAAAGAGCCCACAGCTTCAGATATAGACCAAAGAATAAACATATTTTTTTAAATTATAACTTATCAAAAAGTACTTGTCGAAATGGTGGTATTGTGATTTTTTTAAAGATATTTATATTGTTAGGATTAAATCATCAAATTTTTTCTTATTTTAGTTATAAATTTACTGATATCCTTTTCATTGATATCTGCTCAACCCATTTTAAAAAGTCAATAACTTAAATAACCTTAACCATCGTGGGGCTGCGTCTAGCTGGAAATAAAAATAATTAACTTCTCCGAGAGAGAATGGAACCCGCAATCATCGTGTTTGCTTGGTAGCACCTGATCGTAAACGTAAGGGTTCAGGGTTTAATTTTACATTCGAAGTAATGAATTATTTCCATTTCCATCCTCTAGTAACAAGACACTCCTCATTTAGAGCCTCAGTAATTAATCATATAATCAATCAACAATAATCACCAATGTTTTTTGTTCTCCCTTTTCTTTTTGTAATAATGTATATATTCATATTGTATCTTTTATTTATTTTATATTTACTGTATAGATTCAAATGTTTGTAAAGACGGACACAATACACGCATGCAGTGCTTGCTTTCAAACGGCTATACATTATTGTTACTATATAGTGCTCGTAATATTACTCATTTTAAAATGTAATAACTACTAGCAAACCAAATCAAATAAATAAATAAAAAACAATCGACTCAACACATTATCTCTCAAAAATTGTGTAGAATGTGGAACGGAGCGAAGTGTTTAAACACAAGATCTTATTTCAGATACAGTGTATAAAAATAAACCAATCAAAAAACAAACTTAAATCAATTACATAAATGTAGATAGAAGATAGAAAACGTCAACTAATAGCTCCTAAATATTAAGAACTGCTTTATAATTTAATAGGAGATTCGAGGAATGAAAAACATTTATACTAAAATAAAAAAAAATCTCAATAGGTCTTGAGAACTGCTGGTTTTCTCTTCATTTTATTTGTTTACTTCATTAATTGTAGGTCAAGTACTTAGTTCTAAAATAAATTGTCAAGATGTGATTATAATGATTTTATTACAAATTGCCTCTTATTTTTAAAGTTTTTGAATATGATCGACTTGTAACTATGTAATTATATACTAATTTAGAAAACGTATAAAAATTTGAACGTAGTGGGATTCGAACCCGCGCCTCATGGAAGCCAACCAGGCGCTCTGACCACTGAGCCATACGTTCTCATCAAGCTAGGTCAAAATTTTTAAACGCTTGTTACAACTTATTTATGGTGTTAGCACTTCTCAATAACACCTTAACTTTGCTAAAAATATTTAATAAATATATGCTAACAGCATAAATAAATAAGCGTATAAGAATTTCGTCTGTCTTCTGTCTTCGTCTTTCGTCTGTTTTGTTTCTTCAGGTTCACTTTATATCTCACATAAAGAAGTGTAAAGGGCATTCTCTACTTGTAAATAACTATTATTTAAGCTTTAATAATATAATTTATTAAATAAATATAATGTTACAGGGAAGTTTTACTTGTATTAAATTTACAGGAGAAATAATGTTGATTTAAAAAAAAATATATGTCTATCTTACAAAAAATAGCATGCACAGAACGTTTGCATCGAAAAGCGTCTTTTTCACCAGGATTATATTTAAATTCTTTTTGGCAGATTAAGAGTACGGCGTTGAATTACGCCACTCAATACGCAATATCTAGCAGTTGTTCTTTCCCACAAGTTCCCTCTGCCTATCCTATATTAAGCATGCATCTGCGTTTTATTTTATTTTGAATAAAATTGTTAATGTCAATCTAAAAATGTCTTATTTGAAAAAATATTGATTATTCGTCCAGCGTATCTTATGAACATAAAATCCATGCCATAAGCTTATTTATAGTCTACCTATCTCTTGTAGTATCGTCTCGTCTAAATCTTTTTATTAAAATAAAATTAAGTTTCTCCAAATAAAAACTAATATTTTAGTCTTAGTGATCATTGAACAATATCAAATTTAGTGACATGAAGAATTTTTTAATTTTCTATAATCAACATGATTTTCATCATCTTTTTTTGATCATATCTTAAATTTTTGATTGATAAAGGAAAGAAAATCTGAAACTACTCTCTCTCGTTTTATATTTTATTTATTATGTCAATATAACCTACAAAGAACTACTGGATTTAGAATCATAAAGGGAATTTAGAGAAGCAATAAGAGACAAATGTTCTTAAGGTTGCAAGAAATAACAGAAAAATAAAATTTTAATTTTAAAGATCATGCAAGTAAGTTGCGGGTGACAAATCGTGCTCAGCAACGGACACGTGACGTACCTTGGTACCTTGAACGCTACCTTTTGTTTTTTTTTTTTTTTTTTTTATGGAAAAAGCATGGCACACGAGCGTACGGGTCACCTGATAGTAAGTGATCACCGCCGCCCACGACACCGCGTAACACCAGAGGAGCTACTAAGTACGTTGCCAGCTTTTGAGGTGGTTGGGCGCCGAATCCCGGCATTACCTAATGCGAAACGCAGTGGCATAAAGCCACTACTTCACGCCGGTTTTAAATGCCGGGGGTGGTAATGATCCGGTCGAGTCTGCCCATGCGTGTCGCCATTGCTGGCGACGTGACTCTCCCACTCACAATAACTTTCCTGTATGAACTACAACATATTACATACATAATCTAGAACTTCGCCCATTCACATTAGCTAATAAGCTTAACGTCTATTCTATATCCTCCTATGCAAGTTGTAAGCTTTCATCACTATCACTGCTTAATAAAGCTCATTGCGTTCTTCCTACCCAATGAATACAAAACAACAGGAGAGCTTTCAGTTACATTACTAATATACTCGAATAATGTATTCTACTCTAATTGAGGTATTGAAATATATTACATCATTTTGTATATTAAATGTATAAATATAGTTTGTTTACTTATATTAAACTTTGATAGAATTAAGTAATTAATAACAATAATTTAATTCAAATTCAAACCGATATTTATTACTTTTATGCATTATATTGATTATGCTTCCACCGAAATTATTTAAAATAGGCTTACTTAAAAAAAAAAAAACAAAACTTTATACAAAGAAGTATATAAATTCTGTATTTTAGAGATTTATATAAATATCTACTTATAAAATTTTACTATTATTATTATATTTAATTTTAATAATTCGTTCCCTACATTCGGCCTAATTTTCCAGACAGTGATTAGAGTTTTTGAGTGGCAGAACTCAACACTGCACTTTGTTTTGTTACCAGAACGAGGGAACAAAAATAATGTCTCCGAATGGGAAATGTGTCACAACTGAAACGATTACAATAAGACTTTGCCAATACGCAACGACGCCCTGAAATAATTCTGTTCTTTTAAAATAATTTCGAGGGATCCAAGTTCGGAATTGTAGAAATAAGACAGCCACGTGCAGAGCTACGAATAACTATGAATCCACGTATTGAGACAATGTTTTGTGTTCTTAATATGAAGGCTCATTTAGGACTTTATTAAATACATTGGTTCCATTATACCACCTAAATTTGCTTCCGGTAAACTCAATTATTTAGTAGACAACGTTTATTCTGTTAAGGACTGTCTTCAGACTCATCAGTCGGACCTAGATGTCAATAGAAAGTAATTAGTACTAAGTACATTTTTATTCATTTTATACAACAGGCAGAGGAAACGCTCTGCCTGTTGTATAAAATGAATAAAAATAATACGCTCTGTTCCCTATTTTATCATAGGCATTTTGTATTGATTGGCGAAACTCAACGCTACGCTTTGTCTTGCTACCAGAAACAAATAAATGAAAATGTAAATTTAAATAAACATTTCATTTCCTCGAGTGAGGATCGAATCCACAATCAGTCGCATTTACAGTCATACGCTTATGTATGATCCTGCGACCGCGACTGGCCTGCGATTTAAATAATAAATATAAAACTTTATAACTTTATGTAGCGCAGATATGAAAAAAGAACACTGTTATGGCAACATTAGTACACCACTCTGCTAAGCCTTCAAAATTACTCAAAGTAACTAAAATTTTCAAAATTATTTAATATTCTTTGTAAGAATTAGTTAATATTTAACTGCATGCTACACTCTCAAAGACTCTACATTACACAAATTGCAAGTTTCAAATTGCAATGGCCGTTATTAAAAGCCATATGCAGTGTTACGCTACGAAAATGTAGACGTGCTACGAGTTGCTACGAGCTGCTACGACCTAAGACAAAGTTTTATTGTACAAATGTAAAGCCTCACAGCAAGAGTTAGTTGTTTGAATAATATGTTTATCTTCTCTTATATTCTCATCAAAGATTAGTTTTGAATAAATTATTTATATACGAGTACACTTTGAACGTTTGCCCTATTAAAGAGAAATGTCAACCATTTATATTTATAAGAGTAGCATAGAGATAAATATAATTAATAGCTATTATTATGTTTTTTATTATTTATCACATTATAAATGTCACTCTTTTTCTCTCTTTAGTGGAAAATAATAAAAAATATTATATCTATCTATAGATAACTCACAAGTGTCTTTAGCCACTAAGTTGACTGAAAAATCATAATAATTAATACAGTACTATATCTAATTCTGCTTAGTATATTTGTAGTAGAATATAAAAAAATGATGATAAGAAAATTATAAAATATAATAATCACCTTCGCCTCTATAAAATATGGGGCTCTCATTATATATATACATATATTATGAATCAACCTCATACGTCACTGACTGACAACAAACAGGTGGTAAGGAGTAAAGAAATATTTTCTTAGTGAAGCCCACTAAGAAAATATTTCTTTACTTAAATTTTTATATTTTTCACCTTTATAAAGTCCATTCAGACAAATTTGATTTCACTGTTCATGAAGACCGTCAAGCAACAATACAATATAATATACAGATAAAGTTAGGTAGGATCTCTCATTATAGAAGCTCTCTTGAGAGATTAGATAGAAAATTTATCACTACATATTTTTCTAAGTTCAAGCAAAACTCAATTTAGAAACAAATTGAGCGAGTATTCCCTGCAAAGTAGACATCATGATAGCAAAACAAAACAATATAATTTTCGGTGAAGTCCCATAAAAATACCTCCCCCACATAATCATGGAATTTTGATAACAACGCCTGTAAATAAGTAATAGCAATCACACGTAATAGACACGCCATTTGGATCTCATTCCACATTCTATTAGTTTTACAATACAATTTTATTTTTGTTTCAGCCATAAGCTTTTAAGCTGTAGCAATAAGCTTGGTTTTAGCATGAATTAGCTGCTTCAAAGCTGTTTAGACAGCGTGACATTTACAGATAGGGTTGTCGGATGATAATTTTTCCTTGAAAACGTTGCAAGGCGCAAATATCTACCACTTTATTTTTTTTTTATATTCTATGATAAATGTCATATTGTTACTAAGGGTAAGTTAAAAACCAAAGGCGTCATAGTGAAATTATAATATTAGTTTGCTATCAAATCAAAGTATATATAATTATAGAAATTGTGTATTGTTTACCAGCTTATGTATTCGTAAGTAATGTTTATTTGGCAGTGAAAGCCTACTGATAATAATAATAATTGAGAAGTCTATTTCTCCATTTTATGATTAATAGCGAAACGCAAAGAGATGAAATATACATATGAAAATTGTACCCACAGTCATCACCAGCTAGTTACTACGTACACTTTAGTCAGGTAAAATACATCTGACACAACCCTAAATTGCCTACTATATAATGTAAATTATTCAAAGCATTAACTACTTTATTGTATATGTAATATTGATGTTATTTGCGTGTAAATATTTGATAATTATAGAAATAACGTGATTACAGACATAATAACATATATGTGATTTGTCCATTTCCTGTAAGAGAAAATCGATAATGCTACTTTTACCGGTGCTTAACTGTTGCACTGATCAGAAAATGATTCCGAGTTTAATTATTACTCTTGAGAAGAAATTATTTTCACCTTTCTACTTTTATAAAAGAAAGTACAGCGTTAAGTTCCCCGACTTAATACACATTGGAAGTTCTATACTTTCCACCGAATTCTTCAATTGCTAGTTGAATAGCGGAATTCAACGCCGGGGTTTTCCTTTGGTGTCAGAGCGTAGAAATGAGAACACTAATAAATAAAATAGTTCATTGGTCGAGTGGAGATCGAACTAACACAACCTTGCGCCCCTGCGCCGCGACAGCCTAGACTACTTTCTTGATGCTATTAATAAGATATAATATTATATTATAAGTGAATTTTAAAAGAAAGAATAAATATATAGAAGAATAAACATACCTTGACGATAGTACTCGTATCGTGTCGTAGAATTAATTAATTAATATATATGGTAATTCAAAATAAATGAAAAATTGAGATAAAAATAACTCTGTGCTAAATTCCTTTCACTTTTAAGCATTTTTAACGTGTTGCGGAGTGCATTTAAATACTAAACTTTTTTAAGCAAACTAAATAATTGTAATTATATTTTTTATTCCTTTGCAAAAATAATACTTTCCACTATTTTTTTACACAAAAATATATTAGTAATAACATTTTAAAAACACGTAAATCCCAGTTAATAACATTTAAAATTAAATATATTTTTTTAAATACCAAATTATATTAAGCACATACAAGGCCTCAGTAAAATTACACAAAGCTACTAAAATTATAATTAAAAAAATGTAATATACATACAAATAAAGTACAATCTTTTGTCATTAGAACGAAAATGTCACGTTAAAACATTCATAAGGTTACGTGACGTAAAATGTCACGTCGAAAATTTACGGTCATACCCTTACTGTACACGTTGTAGCAATGTTAGTGGAATAGGCTTGAAACAAGGTTTGTAGATACATGCTTGTACGCTGCGATGTGTTGGTTATATAATACTACACATGTAAAATACAAGTAGCAGATTGAAATTATAAGAAATTATTTCGCAATGCTCGTATTCGAAGCGTGGGCGACACACGCATCGCTAATTCTCCGAGGGTAAATCGAACCCACGATGGTCTCGTTTGTAGTCACAAGTTATGCCTTAAGCTAAATACATAGCCGCGTTCAAAAACATTTTGCCCCCACAAGGGCGAAACGCCGACAAATTTGTAAAGGATTTTATCAGATATTTATTATTCAAGGTTTGGTAATTTTTAAGCTTCACTAAATATAAGTAAAAATTGTAGATAATGCTGATGAAAGGGCTTTTCACGGGGTTATGTTTCTATTATACATATTTAAGCTTTCAGATAATAGTTTTTTGTTTGCTTTTTTATTCTATTATTTATGTATATTTTATGCTTGGACTTCACGCTCTATAAAGAAGCAAGAAGATAAAGTTAAAGCTGCTGAAGTTAAAACACTCGGGTTTCCAAATTCCGTTCAAATTTCGTGTTAAGAGTCAGAAGTCAACCTCGCACTTTATATTCTTACTAGACCGAGTAAATTAAAATAGTTCTTTCAGTCGGATGCGTTTGAACTTACAACTGTCACAGAATTGTCTCAAAAATAAAGTTTTTTATATTAATATATTTATAAGCATAGCACACACTACATAGTCCGAGCTGGGATCAGATGGTCCTGTAGATATATTTATTTATTACCGTCCCCACGTCGCTTCACCTGCGTATTTCACTTTGTTGTATAATATACACTTTAAAAACCTTTTTTATTTCGTGATGATACACTCAAACTGAATTACACAAATTTATATTTAAACCTGAAGTTTCAATTATTTAATTAATAATTCAATATTCATTTAATCCCTTATATAGATTACTTAGAATAAATATTATAGAATTATTTTATTTTCCATAAAAAAATTTACACATAATTTTTTACCCATTTGCACTAAAACAACTCTTGCTCAATCTCTTCTTCTGCTACTGCTATATTACGCTGATGTTTGTTTTCTGATGCTAATGAAGAGCTTCTCGACACGCTTAACCGACTTCAGAATATATATATTCGTTTTATCTTCGGCTTACGCAAATTTAACCACGTGTCTGACTTGCGTTGGCAATTGAATTGGCTTCCTGTGGGTTTACGCCGTAACCTGCACATTCTCACTATTCTTTTTAACATTTTAAGGTCATCCTCTCCTCCTTACTTGAGGGAGCGTTTTCAATAGAAACTTCCAAGTGAAAGACCTGTACGCTCATGTGTTACTCTAAGAAAACTTGAGTTCCCATTATTTAATACCTCTTTTTATGAAAAATCTTTTACAGTTCAAGCTGCGCGCTTATGGAACTCACTACCTAACTCTATACTGGCTGGCAATCCATTCCAAATACTTTCAAAATCAGATTAAAACATCATTTTCTTAATCTCAATCAGAATCTGTTGTAGTCGCTTTGTCATTATGCTTTTTCAGCTCCTTTATGTCATTGTATATGTTTGTATAAGTATATTTATGTAGGTATAGTTATTTTGATTAATATTAAGTATAAGTGTACGTAGGTTTATTATATTTAACATAATATTTAAATACCGAACCCGAATTGTTTCTCTCAACATCATGTAGGAACATTCAAGGGTTTCTGATAGAGATCTCTATTAGAGATAAGTTATCCTTTGTACACATTGTTTCTGTTAGTATATGTTTTCTGTACTTTCTTTCATGTGTGGTACATAAATAAATGAAAAAAAATACAGTGGGATCCGCCACTCAACACGCAATGCTGCCAGATTTTGCCCGAAAGTGGCGGACGTCTTAACACTAGGCTAGTGTGGGCTGCCACACTGCTACACGCTGGATACACCGTGAAGTTGCAAAGATTCTTATTTATATTTCTAATCTTACCTGTGCATCATGTCACCTTCAGGTCGGTTAATTGCTGCGTCCTTAGAAGCGGAGTACACATAGACTCTTGAATCACCCTTATACCACTTGATGCTGTGCATTTCACCACAAGACTTCCCATCTATCCTACATCTGAGACGAGCAGTGTTGCCGACAAGAGCTGATGCGTGATCTGTAA
>DWGR01001917.1:0-14785 GCA_018247715.1 Heliconius burneyi | reverse complement strand
AGTGGCGTTAATACATGGATATGTATGGATGAAATAAAAGTAGAGTCGTCTGACACCGGCTTACAGTACGGCTTCGGCTAGACAGTTAATTGTCATAAGGGTATATTACTTCTCCTAATACTCATTGTATTGGTTGAGCAAAATTTACATATTTTTTTCTTTCCTTTTGATTTTGAAAATAATTAGCTTAAACAGTGTTCAGACTCTCCAGAAATATAAAAAGACTTATACAATTGGTACATGTTAATGTAGTCTGTAATCTAATATTATGACATTGTTTTCCTCTTTTCAGTATTATGAATATTATTTTTATTATGAATAGTATTTTTTAGTATTTAAATACAATTTTTTTCAGCTTTATATTATGATAACAGGGATGTCTCAACTTTCTGAAAGAATAAAAGGTTGCACTGCAGTGGACGCTGCATTTTGTCTTACAAAAGTAAATATATCGATCTCTTTGAGCGGAAATCGGATCAAACACTATCAAGCTAGCATTTAAACCGTATTCCACTCGATAAATCTACATGAATAATTGTTCGAATGAGAATCGAATCCTCAACCATCGTTAATCATCATAAAAATCGTTAGAAGTGTAATATTTAACACATAACAAATAGTTTATGGTAGTTTTAATAAAGGGTGCACGAGTTTCATTCTTATTTTCTATTATGAATGAATTACTAAAATGCCTGGGAGCTATAGAAGATTGGCAATCAAAGCCAGCAAGCTCGAGTAGCTTTATTATTATTTCTAAGTCTAGCTATTATTAGACAGTTATTTATTATTTTTTTAAGTTTTATATTAAATAATTGTTTGTTCTAAGATAGTAATATGTCCTTTCTTATGTTAATATTTTTTTATTATTAAGATTATTTTTGAGCCGTCGTAGCGCAGTGCTACCGTCTGCCTGTGGGAATTAGTTTACTTCTATAGCTCTGCTCTTGTGGACGAAACTGTAACGTTGAGTTCCGACACTCAACACACAGTATCTCAAAAAATTGGCGGAAATTGGAGAATGAAATGTCATAACACTAGGTTCCCTTTCTGGAGACAAAGCATGAAGTTACTTTTTTAAAACTAAATTAAAAATATATTGCTTACTCGATGACAAAATTTATTGCCGCACTATGTATTCTTAAATTAATATATATCCACAATAACACTAACACTACATATTTTATATGATCTTATTGGCATTGTAATTGATTTCCATTATCATACTTTACTTTTTTCATGATATTCATACAGTGACAAAATAAACAAAATCGTTACAGTTTCACTAGTTTACAGCCAAAAGCATGAAATTCCACGCAGAAATTCAAATCCTCCTTCCAAACACTAGAGGCCTACAAAATACAACACTATGCTAATATAGCAAACACAAAGTTATAGACGCTAAGCCCCGGTACATCACTAGTACTTTAACCAATATATTTTGAACTCTGTACCGATGTAGTACATTGGTGGGCTGGAGGCCATTTTGTAATGACGATGACGCCGCAAACGTTCCGTAGTGTTAATCGATATGGGTATGCATCTGAATATAAATTGTGTTTAAGTGACTTAGTTGACTTACATGGTCGGCAGTTTTTGGCAGAAACTGATTTTCTGATGGCTAAAATATTTTTTTCGCCACATGGAATCAGGTCTGATGGATATTACCAGAGTCTGCCTTTAAATACAAAATACTCCACTTTCTATGGTCTTGTGGTCTTTGGACGTGTGGGGGCTCTAACTCCAAACATATGACGGGCAAACATATGTTAGCAAGGCATACTTACACTATTGAAAGGTTCTCATATTCTTATATTATTAACATCTAAAGTTTGTCATGTCATGGACGTCTAACTAAAAACGCGAGGTTTATAGGTTCGATCCCCGCTCGAAAGACTTAATTATTTTTATTTTCTTTGCTCTGTCAACAACTTTGGTTCGCCACTAACACTTAGTGTCTCACAAATTGGGTGGCGTGTGGACTCCATACTTGATACAGGGTTCCCTCCGCCTTATTATTATATTCTAATTAAAAAAAAATTTAATTGCTCATAAAGCTAACAAATGAATTTTAAAATATTTAGTATTCACAATTTAACTGTAAAGATTATAAGTTATTCACAAACATAAATTCATATCTACGAGTACAATCCACATAAGGTGCCTTCTATAAATTCAAATATAAACCTACAAAAGCGTTGTATTAGTATAGAAATTCTAAAATATACGATAAATTTTCATTATTACATTGAACATGTTGATACTGGGAGCCATTGTAAAATGTGCCCTAGATTTTGTGGGATGTTAGAATATACATGATTTAATAACATCTTTGTTATTATATTAAATGAAAGTGTGTTTAATTGGAATTAATATTAATATTCATTTGACTCTTCATTTATTAATGATAATGTTTACACTTAGCTTTCTTCTAGATTATAACGAGATATAAAGAGTGAAAATTTATTTTTTGATTATGTTTTGCTGACTGTAAACGCACCAGGTTACAACACAAACTGGTCGAACGCATTTTTCTCTGAAACTACTTTTGAATTGTTATTTTTTTAGGTGTATATATCACGTTTATAGGTAGGTACTGGTAAAAGTTAGTAATTTAGAGTTCAGGCAATATCTTACAGAGCAGTCAGAGTTTGAGCAGAAATATGAAAGTAATTGGTTTCCCTGATTAAAAGTCACACTTATATAATTATTATTTTTTTGTTAGATTCACTTTCTTTTCCGCACAAAGCAGAATACTCTGACTATAGGCACACTAGTAATTTAATTAATTTAAATAATTAAATAATACTAAGAAGTCCGGTAAGTAAATCTTATTTAAGACCGTCATGATACGAAACACGTCAAAACACAACACATGCAAATCACTCAAAGGAAGATACTATAATAATAAAATGTTATAGTCTCCTAACAATTATTTAGATGTATTCCCAAAATACACCCATTTATATAACAATGTGCCGGCGCAATCTAAGTTTGCTGAACACTCCAGTCCGCACTTCCGCCAATTTCGGTAATACAATAGACTCTACGAGACTTTATTTCAATATTTTATTTTATTATTTTACTTCTTTGTTTTGTGTAGTTATTTATATTTAACCATTTTTTTTATAAAAAAGAATAAATAGAGTCTTAAACTAAGAGACTGGTCTCGATGTTCCGCCGAAGATCGCGACTGGGAAATTGGAAAAACAGATCTGCCGAGATCAAACCCACAATTATTATGCTTACAATTGGATACTGCTTTTCGAAATTTTGGTTATACATACTATGTAAATTAAGATCAAATTATAAATTTACTTTGAATGCTCAGAAACAATATTTTTTTTATCTTCACAATGTATCCTTCGCATAGCAGGGTGGACAGAGGGAACCTGAGGACGCAGTGTTAAGGCAGATTGTTCCCCACTTTTCACCAAATTGTTAAGAAATAAATGGTACTAATTTAAGGAAAAACATACCTACATTATTGTAAATACTTATATTGAACTTGACGCTTAGGGACATTATACTACCCACCAATTTATATATTTGAAAATAATATACGATTTGTCATTTCTTCGTTTTTTGAGATAAAAAGATAGTCTTTTTTAAACAAGACTCAATTTTGTTTCAGGTGAGTGGTGTGATCAGTCAACATCACGAATGAGGATCTAATAGTATGCATTATACGCAAGGTATGTCTTGGAAAATGTAAAATAATAAGTATATAGATATAAAGATAAATAATTAGATTTAATGTTGTACTTTTTTTTCGAATAACTATTTTCTCTGTATACAAATTAGAAATAACTCGGTACTCTTTCCAGTAAAAAAAAAGATAAAACAAAATAACTAAATGTTTGCTTTTGTTAGAACTTTACAGTCAAAATTTTATTTGATTTGACCACTCTTAGTTTGAACCCTTCACAGAAAATCCATTTCTATAAATTTCCCAAAAAAGAAATTAAAATGTTAATTATAATGTTTACAGTTAATAGAAATGTGATTTATAATTCTTTTTGTAAGAAATTAACTACACATACAAGTTTGAAGTTATTTCTAATGATACTTCGTTCGGTTGATGTAGAGGGTTAATTTTTGTTGTTGCTCCAATAGATTGTAGTTGTCTGGATATTTGATATTAATTTCAGTTTGATATCTCCATGCGAGATAATGAACAGACAGAAAGACCGATGATATAAGCGTTCCGTTTTTTCTTTCAAGATGGACCCCTAAAAAATGTACTTAAAAACTCAAAATACGCACCTGCCACATGAAAGCATCAAATATTCAAAAAAATACCCCATAATTAAAATGACTAGGGAGAAAAATCGACAAAACAAGGCAAACTAGACATATAAATCTAGATAGACGAAGCTCAACGCTTCGCTGCCCCGGCAGCGGCCAGACAGACGCTCTGGTTGATTTCATGCAATCAGCCCCGATATATTGTCACAATTAGAGGGAGATTTAGGCTGGAGATACACTCGTTACTCTCAAATACGGTTTGAAGGGTTGAAAGTGGAGGTTTATAATTTAAAACTCAAACATGTTTAGAGACTCATGTGTTGTTATTTAGAAATGTTTTACAAATTCTCGTTATTTTCCAAAGTTAAAAAATTGTGATGCTTTATCTATATTTTTCCTATGTTATATTATCTTTGTCTTTTTTAAATTTTAAGCCAGCATGTTATGTATGTGCTTTATATGCAGAGTGACCAAACTCTAGGATGGACTGCTGAAGTCTCCTTAGAGTTTATATTTTCTAGAAAAGTTTCTTTGCACAAGATCAACGCAAGCAATCAACCTTTTTTATAAAATTTCTTTTTCGTACTTTAAGTGAAGACAAATTTAACTAAGACCCCGTTCTCCATTGTTTTCTACTTACATTATTACGTATTAACAATACAAGTAAGGTTTACCAAATCTAATATTTTCTCGAATGAGAATTGAACCTACAACCCACACATACAATGGAACGACCACATTAATTTCAATACCGGGATAGTTCTCCAAAGTGCATTGGAGGGACAGGTGCTCAATTATCTAATCACGTCCTAATCGTGAAGGGCGAAATTCTACCCTTTTGTTTACCCCAGTTAGGTAATTAGTCCCTTTTAGATATCTCACTGACAAATTGATTTGTCGTTTGAATTTTATTAATTGCTTGTTAATATTTGATGGAAATTTATCTCTCGTTTATCTATTTGGTAAAAGTTTGAAAAGTTTACAGAAATTATATAAAATTTAGCCAAAATGTTTTATATTATTTATTTTTAGTGACCCAAACAAAATATCAAATATGTATATATACGATTCGTAACTAAAAACTGGGTGCAAATATTCAAGCAATTATTTATTTTGTAAAATAAAAACGTTAGAAACAAAAAATATTGAAAATAATTACGTTACGTTTACACACCATTCACAAATCTAAAATAATAACATAAACGTATATTTAAATACATGTATTCTTTCCACATAGGTACAAACACATATATATGTTATATAAGCGAGAGGTGACTCGAAAGCCTAAGCAAAGTGTTAGAGATGTCACATCACAAGCAACCCTCAGTTTATTATGAAATTACTCTAACGAACTTTGTGAGTGTGTACTTCATTTTAATCCTTGTACACATTTTGTAATTGTTACATTGTTTTATTATATCTTTTTGAAGCTAATTACTGTATGGACTTGTTTATTTGTTATATATTTTCAAAATTATAATTTTATAAATGCTTAAATTTCTCTGTTTTTGTAAATTTTTAATTAAACAATACTTTACAGGGCTAAATACGTAAAAAGATATTATTTGTTTTTATAGTATCGTTTTTTATTGCAAAAAGGTAAAGAAAACCTCTAGATTATTTACTTCATCCTATATTCCCTGCCCTGTTTTTAGTTACGCTGTTTCCTGAAACACATCCCAACAGGGTAGGCAGTGTTAAAACAATCCGTTTCCTATTTTCTGCAGAATTCTGAGTGCTAGCGTGTTGAGTGGTGAAACTCAACGCCGCACTTGACAACAGAGCGAAGAAATTCAAATATTCAATATATTTATTCCCTTCAGTAGGAATGGAACCCACAACCTGTCACGTTAACAGTCACCTTTTGTGTATCAATGTTATTACACCAATAATACCAATGTTATTCTGCACTATGTGAAAATGTTTTGATAATCCCTTATTAATAATTCAAAGTCCAAAACGTGGCTTGTAAAACCTAGCCGTATCTACTCAAAAGCTGTATTAAAGAGCTTCCTAGTTTCCATACAATAACTCTCACCCCAGACCACTTGAGACGGCTCGTCTGCGAGGGTTATAACAGGTTCAAGGTTGGATATAATCACTTATTAATAATATAATGAAAAATCGTTTCATACTTTTTCTTTGCGTAGCAAGATATGAAGGAAGAACCTAATGTCGAGACACTACGTTCTTTTCTTTTTCCTCGAAATCAGGTGTTGATTTTTTAAAATATACTTATTTATCAACATCTGTAATCGTAACGTCTAACGTGTTTAATGCCTTTGTAGTGGGTGTTTTCATACAATACAGTTGTTAAATAATATTTATTTTTATTTATATATCTACACATGATTTTTTTTTACTTTTGTTCGTGATAAAAACTTAGATATTATATTATATTATTAGAGATTTTCACCTAATAATTTAATATAATTTTATAATTAGTTATTTATTCAGAGATTGTACTTAAATAAACATAGGCTTTCGAGCCGATACTTGGTACATTTAGATGAACAGGTCCTGTTTATATTCTTAACATATATATAAAAATAAGATTTCCATCCTCTATCGTTGGAATAAAATTTAAGCAAAACATCACTACTTTTCTTATTATTCAAATAATGACGTATCACAAAATTTAAAACAGAGGACATTATTCAAAGCCTTCAGAAAAGTGACCAGAAAGCCACAAATACACTAAAGAAGAATGAATACGATTTTTAACCCCTTCCGTGGTAAGTAAAGTAGCAGAAGCCCTCGAGACGACTCAAGTAAAGCTGGGGTGATCAACAAGTTCAAGGTAACATACAGTTGCTAGTCGTTAAATAGCTTAACTGACTTTTAACTAGTTATTAAATAGTAAGTGAAGTGACTGTTTTATATTGAGAGGGAAAGTAATATATAGTAATAAGTGCAAGTGTTTTCGCAACTTTGCCTTTTTAAGGGTCAACATTTGAAAAGCTTTTTTTAAATTCGTTGAACCATAAATTTTGTTTGTTTGTTTGTAGAAATATATATATTACCTACAGCAGAGACTCGATTACACGGACTAATTGTTGTTGTGGTTGTTACATATCAACGGAAATCAACGGTTATTTAGAAATTATTTACATTTTCAGATATATGACTTATACATATATTATACATATATTTTTTATAAAGCTTGCCTTTTTATTACATTTTGTATGTTTTTGGGTCTAAATCTAATACAGTATCAGATAGCTAATAGCTTAAGCTATTGCATAATTCAAATTTAAAAATTTAACAGTCTCAAACTGTATTCTACACAAATCAGGGTAGGCAAAGGGAACCTAGTATTAAGACATTTGGCTCGCCACTTGCCGTCAAATTTTCGAGGCATTGCTTGTTGAGTGGTGAAACTTAACTTAACTTTGTTATCAGAAAGAGAATCAAAGCAACAACGATCTCATTAGGCTTATTTTATGCCACTATGCCACAAGGATCTCTACAATATTATTAAATTCGCTAAACCTATCATGTAAAATGGAGCAGCTTTAAGACCTCTGGACAAAAATCTAGGTAAATTTTCAGGTAAAACCAAAATTGGCTAGTAGTATTAAACTTAAAATATTCATTGACTAACAAGAATGCATTGGCTCTAAACATATTTGGGTAAAATCCAAAAAAAACCTGAAATCACGTTGTTGCATTTTTGTCGCGAGGGAAGCGGGTCGCAGCCTGTGCATGAATTATTGAGTGCCACTGAGTGACGAGACGCGTCATAGAGGACCGTTTGAATGGACTAGTAGCGATGGTTAGTGGACTTGGTAACTAGTAAATATTAATTCTTATATTTAAAAATTGATTCACTATTTTGAGGCCAGTCGTAGCACAATTGTGCCTGCGACAGGTTGTGGGTTCGATTCCCACTCGAGGCCACTCAACGCCGTTAGAATCCTGTCAAACGTGGAGAACATAATGTCTTAACAATAGGTTCTAAGGTTTTCTCTGCCTACCTTTTTAAGTGCGAGAAATAGCGTGAAGCTAAAACACCTTTATAATGTACTTACTACCTTTTACCTGCGGCTTCAATCCTGTCAAATGGAAATGGCAGAGTTATTTATGTATGACACATGAACCATTCTGGAATTCATTACTATCGTGATTTACCCAAATCCAACATCCAAGAATCTAAAATCAGTGTAAATATTAAAACAAGTAAAATTCACTCGCATATAAACATAAAATGAATAAAGTAAATACATTTCAAGCACATAACACAAAGTAAACGCACTCCCCACTCGACGCCCCATAACGCATACCGAGCCAGACGCTAGCTGTACAAGTATGTATGGATATATACATATCTATGTTTGTATGTACGTCTGTATGCACGTGTAAACCTGAAAGGATTCAGTTTCATGAAAACCTGAAAACACTGCGAAACTAAAAGATCGAAGGAAATTCATTTAATGGGATTGAAATGAAAATTGTAATGGATGAGTACTTTCAATTTGGATTTGAATTTTGTATTTGGTTTTTTTGTTATTAATATAGAAAAAAAATTAAGTTGTACAAGTATTGTTGGGTTATTTTTAAATTTTAAAGCGTTGTCCTATCATGAGGATTTTTTTTTATTTTTAAATGTATAGAAATATGAACAAAGCCGGAGTTTGACAGTTGTGGGAAGCTTGGAGGTTTCCAAAATACACAGGTTCACATACTGCTACGTCTAAATTTTAATAATTTTATGAAAAAATATTATTGACTTGCTTGACCTAAGACTGCCATAAACTAAAGAACTTTGTCCTTGCTTACGGCAATGCTGAAAAAGGTAAATCTCTATGGTTAAGAAAAGATAAAGATATATATTCTTAATACTACAATATTTAGGCTATCTTGGCGATGAAACCTTAGGCTGTTAACGCGACGATTTTGAATTTGATTTCCAATAAGGCTTATGAGTTATTTTCATTTTCTCTTTCTACCAACCTTCGAAACATTGCATATTGTACGGCGGAACCCAACGCCGCGCCATATCTCATTACTAGTGCAACGACAAGAAAGTAGCTAATACACCCGAGTAGGAATTGAATCCACGACACTGTGCCACTGTGCCACTACAACCTCAAAAAATTAATTATAATATGGAAATTTAAATGCATATATTTAACACGATAATCGAACATTGTTTTTAAACAATGCTTACTTATGCCGTCTTTGACATCGATACATTGGTAATATTCGATTTGGATACACATTTATTTGAATGTGAAAGTAGTTTATGAATTATATCTGTCGTAATCGACTATTATGTGTATCCTTAAAAAAATGTTTAAATATCTTAAACTTTGTACGTCTCTCGCTTTATAAGTGGACAAGGAAAACCTCTTGTTCTGAGAAATAATAAGGTTTTCTGTTTTTCACCTCTAGGCAAACTTCGCAGTTGGTTGTAAAATCTGAAAAAATATAATATAATGAAATTACTAACATATAACTGTATGTGTAGTAATAGAATATAACTTATTTGTCTAGCAGACTATTGTTTTTTAAACATTTTTTATTTTAATGCATTACAGACTTAAATGCATAATTTAATTAAAGATAACTATCGTTAACAATTAGTATCAATATTTAATTAAAATTAATTGATTAGAAAGACAAAGAACAATATTTATCACTTGACCACCCATCTCTACATGGAGCAAAAGTAACCTATCACCCACCCAACAAATAAATATCAATCCTAGACAAGGACAATAAAACTTATCATATAAATCTTAGAAACAGAAAATTTTTCTCAACTAAATACATAATTCATATAAGATACCGTCGATAATCGTACTACCGTTTTCTTTATAAACGCCTCCAGCTACAGCAGAAATAATAGAACAAGTTTTTATCAGAACAATGCTCTATCTACGACTGGGGGCTGTTTTTCAAATTGCAACTTTTTATCAGTTCGCCTCGGGGTGGCCATAATCAATGATGCTACTGCATACGCTTATGATGGAAAGAGAGGAGTGTTAGTGTTCTTTTATTACTTTTAAGCTTTTAGTGAGACTAGAAAGAATCTAGGTGAGGCCAGTCGTGGTGCAGGGGACTGATTGTGGGTTCCTATTGGATTCGCATTTGAGAAAATAAATTATTTAATATTCTCTCTGGTTAAAAGTGCGATGATGAGTTCCACCTCTTAAAAGTGAATATCTCCAGAATTTGACGGAAGGTGAAGAACGTAAATGTTCTTCACTTCAAGGGGACGGAGTGTCTTAACTCTAAGTTCCCTTCGCCTACTCTGCTATGTGCGAGAAACAGCGTGAACCTATAGGAAACACCTAGCAGTAGATCGGACTCATATTTTACATAATTTTGTTAAGTCAATTATTCAAACTGTAACATTTACTTCGGTCTAATGCTTAAAAGCCGCTGGCTAAGTTAGAGGCCTTTGTCAGTTAGTTGAGGCGAATATTAAGTTATACTTAAAGGTTACATGCACTTGAATTTAAATCGGCATTTTTGAAATACTTTCATTAGATCGAGGTTTAACAAATGTAATTTAGTAATAGCTTAGGTCACAATACAATATTATGATATCAACGAGCTGGTCTGACGATTCGAGTTTAGGCTCATTCAATTTATAGCTCTAAACAAATTCTAAAGCACTTTTTAGCATTTTTTCTTTTTGTTTTAGGGGCTTTTTTTAAATGTATGCTTTTACGTAAGCTTTAGGTAACTATGAGTTGTGCACTGGCCGTAGGTACAGTTTGTTACATTGTTATCGTTATAGCCTTCCTCGATAAATGAACTATCCAACGGAAAAAGTTCTTTTAAATCGAATCAGTACTTTCTATGTTCACATAAGCGTATTCGAGCAAACAAATTCTTCAGCTTTATAATATTAAAAGTTTAGCTATATTTCTTAATATTTTATATATATATATATATATATATATATATATTCACGCTGTATCCTGCACATGAGTCGCGAAACTCAACGCTGTGCTATGCCATGTTGCCAGAGTGAAGAAATGAAATTATTAAAAAATTCTGGTACTCTGGATCTACAACCGTCACGCCTACAGTCACTCGTTCGTACTACTCTGACGTTGGCCTCAATTTTTTTTTCAATTTGCATAAATAGCCAAATAGTTTTATAATAATAATAGTTTTATTATAGAGGCCGTCGTGGCGCAGTGGCAAAAGGGTGTGACTGTAACACGGCGGTTGTGGAGGGAAATATTTATTTACGTTTATATTTTCATTACTTCGCTCTGGTGTAGGCAAAGTGCGGCGTTGAGTTCTGCCACTCAACACGCAATGCCTCCAGAATTCGGTAGAAAGTGGAGAACGGAGAACGGAGAAACGAGGTTCCCTCCGCCTACCCTGCTGTGTACGTGATATAGCATAAAACTGCTTTTGATTTTTGTATTTTAATTAATTTTATGTACTTTTTCGTTATAATAGCAAATAACAAAATGTCATTAACGTTAACATAAAGTAAAGACTGTCACAGAGCCGTATAGTAATGTAGAGACTAGCGAGTCTTCAACAGCTGGCCGCCGGACGTCCGGAGCCAGTTGAAACTTATTAATTGTCTAACCCTTGGCTCTTTCACGCTCATTTCCTTTAAGTGACAGAAATTGGTAAGATATTTCTAAATAACTATATAAAAAGATTATAACGGAAAATAAGCGGTTTTGTTTTTAATCCGGTATTTAAACTTTGAGGTGACAGCGGCGCAGTGGTGGACTGAAAATAAGATGGCTGTGGGTTCTTTGGCCACTGTAAGGGTATTATTTATTTTAATATATGGCATGCTTCAATATGGCCTCAATAAACTATATACTACACTTAATATTTTGATCAAACATCCACTGCGTTGGTAAAAATGAGAAAACGAATATAAAATATGTCCCTCGAAATGGGAATCGAACCCACAACCGTCACGAGATTGTCATTTGAACAAGCGGGTTAAGCCGTAGGTGTACTCGTATAAAATATCTACAAATAGAACTACCTCATCCACATATCTACGACGTAAACATAATTTTTCCTACCATAATTAATCAAAATATTACAAATTAATTAATGCACCACCAAACTGTCCCAGTGAATACTTTATAGGGCGCGCCATATCCAAATGAGTAACATCCCGAATGTATCAAACTGAACATTTCATTAAGCTAACGTGGAGTCTCATTAATTAAAACGAGAGACTACAGTTAAAAATTACACCGACACCGGCCCGCGTGTAGGTGTCGTATATGACATGTGGAATAGGCGTTTTGTAAACGAACGTTTTTACATCTGCTTCATTTAAAGTTATATATCCATTTTTTTTTTTAATTTAGTAAGGAATAAATGCTAAGATAAACGTTAAGTTCCAATGATGTAATAATAAGTTATCCTGAAGTCTCAATCGTTAAAACGAGAGACAGTTAAAATTAAACCGACACTGGCTTATTTACAGGTGTAAGTTATATATTTACTTCTTTTTTAATTTTTTTAGGACTAAATGCGGCGTTAAGTTCCGCCAATCATCACATTTTAAGCTAACCTCAAATCTCATTATTTATAACGAGAAATGAACGAACGTTATAATTTGGAATTTTTCAATTAGCTTGATTTGTGTAGTGCTAGCCCAATATTATCTTTTGGTTTCAGCTACGGAGGCTGAATGAATAATATTAACATATTTTTCTTTGTAATATTATATTTAAATTATTGTAATACACTTATTATCGTATAATAAAAATAGCCTTAATTTTTGTAATTTGTAATTTTTTGTAATGTAATTTTTGTAATTTGAAAATAGCGTAGTGACCCAAGGGTCTCTGCGGATATTTTATTTCATATAAAATATGTATAATTAACCGAACCAAATTAAATACTTCGTCGATGCCCGCCCTAAGACGCCTTGATATATTCAAGCTTGAGGGCACGATCAGAAATAGAGTATCTAATTATAATAACAGCTACAAGTGGGTAGATCTTTAATCGAAACGATAAATGCTTCTTCGGATGCACGTTTTGCATCAAATTTGTTATTATTTGTCAAGTACATTATAGAAGCCGTCCTTGCACACCAGCAGCGTCTAACTGTAGACGCGGAGGTTGGGAGTTCAAATATCACTTGAGGCAATAAACTATTTTCATTCTTAACTTTCATAACGAGGCAATGCACGGCGCTGAGTTCCGCCACTCAACACAAAATGCCGCTAACATTCAATGAAAAGTGGGGTATGGAGTGTCTAAACATTAGGTTCCCTTTGACTACCCTGCTATATACGGGATACAACGCCAAGCTGATTTTATTTTAAGTACTAATCGCCTTGATTTTTATACTTCCACGCTAACCTTAAAAAAAATCATTAACAAAATCCAAAGCAAGTAACCCCGTACTCGCAAGCTAGTGCGAACTCAGCGCTAACGAGATACACATACCGCAAACTCAACTCAAGCCACTGACTCGAGGGACTACGTTTTGAGAATTTTAATACATCCGCACTTGTCCAAGGCCGCTTCTGGGAACGCATGCGATTGCTGTTTAACTTAATGGTTTCCCTTTCAATTTTGATGACATACATGTGAGAAGATTTTTCCTTGTAATGTTTGTGGTTTTGTAAAAGTAAAAAGAAAGTGATTATTCATCATTATGTATACGGATAGCATTAAGACTTCGTGGCGCAGTGTTTGACTGTCAAAGCGAATTTTATTAGTTTGACTAGAGAGATTATTTTTTTTAGCTTAACTTTGGTTTTCGTAAATAACAGGGTAGACGGAGGGAACCTGAGAGCCAAGTGCTCTCTGTTCCCATTAAAATACTTTCGTTCTCCACTTTTTGTCGAATTCTGGAGGCATTGAGTGGCTGAAGCTGCTATACGTTGCAAAATATCTAAATTATTTTCATTAAACTGATTTAGAAGATAGCTTAACGTAAAACTTCTCACTCAACGCCCTATAATTAAGCAGAAGTAATAGCTGTCTGTAATAGTCCACACTGACACGTTTTATAAAAAATTCCAAACAACATCAACGTCATTCAAACATATTTATCATGTTTCCAAGAGATACGACTACAAATCTTTTAACTCCTTTCCTTTCTTTAATATAAAATAATATTGTAAAACATGTTGAAATATTCATATTTTTACAAACAAGATTTGAATATATGGTTTAGTATGAGATACTTGCCAATTATGTCACACAGTGTCGGTTGTCCCGACTGTGCTTATCCAATTATACCAACGGCGTTATACGCGGAAATGGTACATGCCACCGCAATACATATGAATCTCTATTTAAGTAGAAACTACGTCACTAAGGAGTATCTACTATTAATTTTTACTCTGATCTACAATCTACTGATCAAGAACATAACATTTTCTCTGTCTAACCTACAATAGTCTACCTTCTCACTATTACCTACAATAGTCTACCTTCTCACCTTCTTACTGTATGCCGTAATACAGGTCTCCTAGTACGGCAACAGTGGCATCCACCAAAATTGTACTAAAAAAATTGTAAAATTCAGGATAATATTCGTAAAATATTCGTAAAATTCCATTGATAATGTCAA
>DWGR01001916.1:0-14791 GCA_018247715.1 Heliconius burneyi | reverse complement strand
AAATTTTATTGCACTCTCCTAAATTGTGCAATAATTTTAAATGTATGGTCTGTTACGTAAGCGTAAAGTGCAAATAGTCAATATTAATAATAATTAAAAGTGGGTGAGGCCAGTCGTGGCGCATGGGTGTGACTGTAAAACCGACTGGTTGTGGGTTTGATCCCATTTCGCGGAAATGAAATGAAACTTATATTTTTATTTCTTCGATGTCTTGGTCCAGGATAAATCCGGCGTTGAGTTCCGCCACTCAGTATGCCATGGCTCCAGAATTAGGCGGTAATGGGGAATAGTTTGTATTAACAGTAGGTTCCCTCGGCCTCTCCTGCTGTGTGACACAGCATGAAGCTGATAAAGAAATACTGAAATTTCATAATTTAATTTGTATATTTTAAAATCAAGCAAGCGATTATCACCACAATAAGTTGTAAGTTATATTCTCCCTTGAGCAAATTTAACATTTTCATTTTCTCGCTCTGGTAACGCCGACTTCCGCCATTCAACAGTCAACACGCAATGCCATTAAAATTCGGGGGCCCGGAGTGCTTTACAGTAGGTTACCAAGTTGCCAGGTTCCTTCTGCTTACTACGTGTGGAAGTTTGAGGCGCCGGGGCGTGTGGATATGTTGTGGGTTTGATTTTCACTAGAGGAATGATTATATTTAATCTATTTTCAATTCCTCGCTTCAGTATACGTTGAGCTTTAGTTTAGTTTATATTTTAGTTTCAAATATTGCTCGGAAAGTCAAAAACGGATTATATCGACAATAACATAGGTTCCCTCTTCCTGCCCTGTTTCACTAAAAAAAAGAGTAAAACAGTAAAAAAAATGGAAATTCAAGTAAACAACAGCAAATACAAATAACTTCGCCTACATACAGACAGCATAATAAATAGGATATATTATAGTATAAATATATTAATTTGTGCCGTTCCCTTGGCAAGGTGACCGACATGTCTGCATATTTAAACCCACTCTGGTTATCATTCCATTATTCTAAGATTTCTTGTTGAGAACATATTACTTGCGGCCATTCGTGGCGCAGGGGCACAAGTGTGTGCAATCTATCTATCAATCAGCAGGCTAGGCAGAGTAAATCTAGTGTAATGACAATGCGTTCCCCACTTTCCGCCGAATTCTGCGTGTTTGTGAAAAGGCGGAAATCAACCTCACGCTTTGCCTTGACACCAGAGCGAAGAAATGGAAAAATATATTGAAGAAGTGGGGATCGAACCCACAACCAGTCGTGTTTACAGTCACACTTTTTGCCCCTGAGCCACGACTTTCCTGATAACATAACATGAATATTTCCAACAAATCTATACAATGTGATTTAGAATATTGATCTACCGTTATCTTGATTTATAAGTATATATTAAAATTAAAGTTTGTTTTTATAAAAAAAAAACGAGTTAGTGAATCCAAAATGTAGAATTCTCGCGCCTTTTATTGCTTCCGTTTTAATATTACGGTTTCCTGTTTGATTTTACTGTTATTTCACTATCGATATATAGACCAGCTTAAATGTTTTATAAGATATATTTTGATATGTTTATAAAAAAACTAAGATTTTTTTACCTTTTGAGAAATTTGTGTCATATTTGAATAATTAGTATGCTGAAATTTTAAGACATTATATTCCTCCAATGGCTTTAAATATCCATAGGAAGTAAAAAAAAGTATGCATTTTAAATAGAATTAATCATAATTAAAAATTCAATTAATTTCAATTGAAAAACGTGAAAATAAAGGTGGTAGCTTCGATTACCAATCGAGGAAATGAAATATTGAATATTTTCCTCGTCTTAGTAACCAGGCAAAGCGCGGCATCGAGTTCCGCCACTCAACACGCAATGCTAAAAAATCAGTGGAAATTTGGGAAACCGAGTGTCTTAACACTAGATTTCCAGGTCCCAGGTTTCCTTTATCTACACTGCCATGCAGATACAGCTGAAGCTAAAAAATATTACATAATTATTAAATATATACTCGAAGAGGAATCGAACCCAAAACTTGTCGAGTTTACAGTCGCTTACGCTATGACTATGACTCGTCTCAACAACTAAATGGATCGAGAATGATTAAACCGTTAAAACATATGCTTTAGAAATAAACAGACACAACAAAATCGATGAGCTTTGAAATAAATGATAATTTTAAATTAATGTATGTAGGATGCCATTTGTCATACGATGTGATCTCTTCCTGTTGATTTTGTATCTGTATCCTCGAGATCGAGCATTGCTTGTGTTCGTACTAAAATAAAATATACGTAACAAATACGTAGCTGGAAATTACCTTTGATCAGATAAGTTTGTGCTAGTAACATTTCTGGTGTGGACACAAGAATATTCTGATCATGGAACCCCCACTTTCCCATCCCTTATTTCTACGCTTCATTCTTAATAGGTATGCCCATTTTAGGATATTAGGCGTTAGACAATAAACGTAGCTATAGGCGAAGTGTAGTTCGATCCAATTCAAGGGAATGAGTTACGTCATTGTCTCGCTCTGGTATCAAGACTCAGCGTGGAGATGAGAGTGGAAGACGGAAGTATCTTAATAGAAGCGAAGTGCTTTAACTCTATGTGCTGGATTTTATAGCGGGAATTTAATAAAAATTGGCAAATTTTAATATCATTTTCTTATCTGCTTTTATTTTTAATCGCGCTGTTTGTGAACTTACATTTGACCTTTTACTAAGATATATAAATAAATTTTAAAACTATCGTTATAAATTTAATAAATAAGTTTACAAGTCATAAAAAAATATAGTAATTCTTTAAAATAATAAAATTTTAAATTTTATAACTCTACAAATATAGCTTTACGTATATTGTTGAAATTCGTTCATTGCTATTTTATTCAGTTAGGCATATCTTAGAGGTCGTACTAAAATTGATCATATAAATAAAAGTCATTCTATTTTTAGTAACAATCACTACTAAAATATTTTCTTTTTAATAAAGTAATTGAAATGGTGTTTTTTTTTATTTTTAGATATAATAACAGAGCCAAAGCTCCAAGCCAAGGATCCAGCCCTTAAAACAGTTATAAAGCCAGATAGGATGTGGATTCGATTCTCACCTGAGGAAACGAAATAATTAACACTTTCATTGCCTCGCTTTGGTAATGAGGTAAAGCGTGGCGTTAAATTCCACCACTCAACACTCAATATACATCAAAAATAGTTTATCAAAAATTGAATGGAAAGTGGAGAACGGAGTGATTTTAACTATATTTCCTATACCCTCCCTGCTCTACACGAGGTTGGACACTGTGGGACAAAACGTGAAACTGACAAAAAAATAAATAAAAAGGAATCTCAAGCACAGCCACATTACAAAACCAATACAAATACAAGATAAATGATATAGAAATGAGATTCTTGTAATGCAACGCAGGAAGTGTTACATTGCAAAAGTAGTCGTAATCGGTTTTAATTTAATATATTAATCACATACACCGATGAAGTAATCTAAAGGCATCCTCTAGACCAGGGATCCTCAAACTTTTCTTGGCCAAGGACCACTTTTATTAGCAGGGACCACTATGTAGGTATAATAAAAATAAACAGATATTTTAATTAAAATGTCAATAAGAATTTACATGAAAATAAAAAAAAAATAAATAATTATTTAAACGTATTGCAAAGTGTTTTAGTAAATTTAAATATCAAAATAATTTATATTTGAGGAAACCCAATGTTGTATCATCCTCTCTAAGCCGGTGGTTCTATCACCAATATTTGGAATCATTCGCGGAGCATATTTTAGTTGCTGCGGACCATTTTTGTTCCGTGGACCACTGGTTGAGAACCATTGCTTTAGATATGGAATTTATTTATGGTAAAAGTTGTTTCTTTAATCAGATAGAAGATTGAACGAAAATTGCTCATAGCAAGTGAAAAATGGAGGTAATTAAAAATTGTATTTATATTTTATGTACTTTTATATAAATATACTAACATACTAGCTCCTGTAACTTCTATTTTGCAGAAAGTTAAATGTTAGTTTTTTATCTATGTACTCATTAAAATAAAACAAATGTTAATGTAAGTTTGTTAAAATACAATAGAGTCAGAAAACTGCATTTAAGCCGGTTAAGCCATTTCTTAGAAACAAGTGAATTGACGAGTTTGATGTGAACAAACGCACAGATAAACATACGAGAGAGAGAGAGAGAAGTTTCAAAAACATTGGGTTCTACGACATTGGTTAATAGACCCAATACAAGTTACATTTTTAATATATATATGTATATATATATATATATATATATATATATATATATATATAAATCTATTATGTCCATTAAGTTTTGTTCCACTCCTTGCATTGCTTGTTAAGCGATGGAACTTAACGCCGCCTTTTATCTTTCATCTCAATCAATGCTGATATCGAACCCACAACAGGTTGAATACAGTCTGTTTACAGTCACGCGCATCCACTTACATATATACAATAGTTAAACTTAGTGCTTCAACGGGGAATCGAACTTACGTCTCCCGTACCATCTATGTAAACCTAAAACGCAATATCATAATCGAGTCATAACACTAAGTATGCAGACGATGTAGCTTATTAGTGCCTTTATTAAATCGATATTTTTTCTCCCACGACACAACAAGTGAGTCAACTGTTGTGACTTCATGTAATTAGTTACCTAATTACTCGGAAAAGGGCATACGGTTAGTAATATTATAAATGTGAATGTTAGTTTGTTTGTTACGCTTTTACGCCAAAACTACTTAACTGATTATCATGAAACCTTGTACACATATTCCTAGATGTATTAGAAAGGATATTGGACGCTTTATTAAAGTCTATAGGATAGGATATTAAAAAAAAAATTGAAATATTTTGCTTATGTTTTGGCAATAATATTAAAATAAATTTAAACGAGCGCAGCCGCGTTTGAGTCTGTAGTATTTGATAAATAATATTCTCTCTAGTCAAGTGTTATAATTTCTAAGCAATTGTGTTTGGATAGCGGAAATTTGTAAAAATCTCACTACGTAGATACTAACAACAATAATAACCTGCGAACCTAGTGTAAAGACACTCCATTTCCATTCCCATTTCCCACTTTCCGTCGAATTCTGCAGATATTGCATAAGTTCAGTAGCCAGGACGAAGAAATAAAAATATTAATTATTTGATGCTAGTCGTGGCTCAGGGACACAAAGTGTGATTGTAAACGCGACTGGTTGAGGGTTCCACCCCTGCTCGAGAAAATGAAATATTTATTAATTTTATATTTTCTATTTCTTCGCTCTTGTGTCAAGACCAAGCGCGGCGGTGAGTTCCGCCACTCAACATGCAATGCCTCTAGAATTCGGTGAAAAGTGGGGAAGTGCCTTAAAACAAGGTGCCCTATCTACCTAGCTGTGTGCGGGATACAGCGTTAACCTGATTTATTTATTTATTTTTATTTCATTTCTTCGACTGGTAATAGAATCCACAATCTATCCTATTAAGCTCACACGACTGGCCTTAACCCTAACTGGTTCCCAACCTTAAATTAAATATAATGGATAAAACAATATAATTTTTATAAATATTATATAGTAGATATTAGTAAAGAATACACGTTATATACCTTTAGGGACAAAGACAAAGTGGCATAATCCACCCGTGTGTCATGGGACCTCTTACCTCATTACTCAACATTTCATCACATTCTTCCTTGTACCTCTCATCTTTATTAAAATAATTGTAATAATTGTCATTTAGTAGAAGATTGATGTTTATTTTATTTATTTTATGCTTGTAAATTATTTAATAAAACATCACTACTGTGCCAATGAATTATCATATATTACGAGTATTTATGGTGTTCACGCTGTATCTCGCTAATAGCAGGGTAGCTAGAAGGTTTCCAGTGGTAAAACCATTCAATAATTTGCACACCGTCTAATATTTGAGGCATTGCGTATTCAAATTAATTTTAATATTTTTTAAAGCGTTATTCCACACCGAGGAAAGGAAAATACTTATTTAGAAAATGTATAACAATTTGAACGTACCTGGATTCGAACCGGCGCCTCCTGGAAACTGACCACTGCCGCTACGTAAAATTTTTTATTTATGTTTTCTAAATAAATATAATTCAAATTATTTTTAACTTGTTATCGTAAAACAAAGAGTGGCGTTGGTTCACAAGCGATATTCTAAAATTTGTTGGAATTGAAAAAATATCATCTTAACAGTAACACTACGTCTTCTTTTGGAAGCTGCGGAAGTGCAAAGACACTTTGTTCCCCACTTTCAGATTTTTTCGAGGCAATGTGAGTTGAGTGGTGAAACTCAGTGGTTTATTATATAATATCGTCATGTTAAAGTCACACACAAGGGTGTGACTGCCCCTGCCACGAAAGATTCAATTATAAAAACTTTAAAAAATATTTATAGAGCCTACTACTGATAGAAAAATCGAACAAAATAAAGGTTAATCTGGTATTAGTGATTAAGTCCACGCCCTCTCTCGTCTATTTTTCTGCAAACTGCAGTAAGTATCTAGTAGGTATACCTACTAAAATTACGTAATAAGTATGGCGTATGACGTCGTCGTAGCGCAAGGGCCCAAGAGTGTGACGTTTGTGGGTTCGATCCCCACTTGGGGGAAAAACAAACATTTACTAATATTTTCATTTCTTCGCTCTGGCGGCAAGAGAAGAGCCCGGCCTTGAGTTCTGCCTCAACACGCAATGCCTCGAAAAAATCGTCAGAAAGTGGAGAATGGAGTGTCTTAACACAGCGTGAAGTTGATAAAAAAATATGTTGATTTAGATTATCAACATGTGTATTTTATTTCTATAAACTAGATATAGACTTATTTTTAACACGATATAAAAGTCTTCAATCTAAAATAACATTTATTAAAAGAGAAGCAAGTATAACAAACTCATTGTTACGAATGGAAATCGAATTCGCAACCATTGCGCTTACAGCCATAAGTTATACAAAGACGGTTTCTTTCATACATTATTTATTTAACAGAGATATAGTTTCTCTATATAAACCTCTTGACCAACTTTGGAGGCCGTTAGAAACAATTACTAATCAAATTGTAGTAATTTGTATCGATAGTATTATAAATAATGTGTGCTGTAATAAATATCAAAGGTCAACTTAATGTTACGTGCATATATATATAATTTAATTGAGGCCAGTTGCGGTGCAGGAGCACAAGCGTGCGACTGTAAACGCAACAAGTTGTGAGTTCGATTCCCACTTCAGGAAATCTTTAATATTTTCATTTACCTGCTCTGGTAACTATACTCGTATAATGCATTGAGTTCCGCACGCAATGCCTCAAGAAGTCGGCGGAAAGTAGGGGATGGATTTGTCTTAATGGGAACGAAGTGTCTTAACACTAGGTTCCGAGGTTCCCTCTGCTTACCACGCTATTCTGTTGTGGCGCAGTTGGTCAGCGTCTGACTGTAAACTAAGGTTGTTGAGTGGCAGAACTCAACGCCGCGCTTTGCCTCGACACCAGAGCGAGAAAATGGAAATATAGACGTAAATAAATATTTAACTTCCTCGAGTTGGCATAGAACCCACAACCGTTGCATTACAGTCACACCCTTGTGCTGCTGCGGCACGACGGCCTCGGGAGTCAATCAATTCGCGAACGAAAATCAACATTTATTTTCCACGCATTATAGAATAAGACAAATAAAAAAATATTTTAAAAAACCTCAGAATAAAAGAAAATGATTATCAATTTTATTAATTTTAGCCATTAGTTTACATTTAAAATTTAAAAGCATTTTACAATAAATATTTGCTAATATTTTATGCTCACCCATCTTTTATAACAGCGCGTGTGTATCCATATACCTGCCTGCTCTAAACAGCAATTTTATATTCAATATTTTTTTACTTTTTAGTTCCTAAAGTACAATCACGGAGAATATATTTTTCAGCTTTACTCTCATCCTGTATACGGCAGAGCAGAGACGTAACTTAACATATGCACAGGGAACCTATTTTAGTTTAGTTTATACTTAAATGCACAGAAAATTAAAAAAAAAAGATAATACAAATAACACACAAAAGAAATAAATAAAAACAAGCAGGCAAAGGCGGTCTTATTGCTTCAAGCAATCTCTAACAGGCAACCTTTGATAAAAACAAAGGGTTTAATTTATAAAAAGAGAAGAGTGGATTAAAGTTCTTATCCCAATGCATAGCGAGACATTGTGAACAGTAGAATTATAGAATCAATAATATCGTATAGATAGAATCGTAGAATTCAACGCTGCTCTTTGTCTTTTTACCAAAACGAGCAAAGTAAACTATTTCACTCGCCCAAAAGGAAATGGGTACCTTCAAAAAGCGCGTCTACCTCCACCTTAAAGGCCGGCAACGCACCTGTAGCTCCTCTGGTGTTGCACGGGGTCGTGGGCGGCGGTGATCACTTACCATCAGGTGACCCGAACGCTCATTTGCCTTGTCCTTATACCATAAAAAAAGCGAATGTGGTATGGTAGGACCCAGTGCTAAAACACTCTTTTCAGCATCTTCCGCTCACTTTGGGGACTTAACAATTAACTCGTGAAAACTTAAATTTTTGTAAGCTGAATTCAACGCCGCGCTCTATCAAAATGGTCTAGAAAATTGAAAATATTGTACAAAATAAACATCCTTGAAGAAGATGACATACTTACTTAATGTTTTTTGTAATCACCTTAGCGTCCGAAAGTACATAATTTACATATTTATCAGTACAGCTACCGTTTGATTCGTCTCGGAACTGGTAATGGTTATTTACGACGTTTTAAGACATGCACGGTCTTTATGTACCAATTTAGATGTGTATATCATTTATGGGGAGAGGGGGGTTGTTGTTGCTTCACGCTGTATTCCGTTAAGATGAGTAGGTAGAGGGATTTTAGTGTAGATTTCTTAGGGTTCCGTACTTCAGAAGGTATATGCGGAACCCCTATAGGATTACTTTGTTGTCTCTCTGTTCGCCGGTCAAGATTTTTTCGAGATCGCATGGAGGTATCAAGCTTAAAATTTATATCAGGAGGAGGATTTATTTTAGGAGCAACGCACCTGTAGCTCCTCTGGTGTTGCACGGGGTCGTGGGCGGCGGTGATCACTTACCATCAGGTGACCCGAACGCTCGTTTGCATTGTCCTTATACCATAAAAAAAAAATCAAATGGTCCCTAGAAGCATAGAAAATATCACACACACAGTTTTTGATGCATTTCGTACGAAATTCGTAGAGTAATCAAAACCTATAGAATACATCCCGTGGACTTACAAAGACTCTAAATAAGACACTCCGTTCTCTACGAATCGCCTAATTCTCGAGATATTGCGTGTCGAGCGGCGACACTTAACGCCGCGAGACTTCTTGTCAGAGCGAGAAAATGAAACTTGAAACATTATCAGTCTACTATTTTAAATGTATGCACTTTATTCATTATCTTTTCAACACTGATATTTTTTGGCAATAAGAAACCATTTTTATTACTTATTCATTATGACACACGCTAAAATGCTAATATTATGTGGAATTGTTTAAATACCAAAGCTAAGATTACTAAAACAAAAGTGGTATAACCACAGATAGTTTCAGAGTTTTATGAAATAACATTATTGTATTTTTTGTTTTTTTGAATGTGACATTAATGCTGTTAGCCTTATTGGCTTTTACAGCGACACCGGTTGGGTAGGGAAGAGGGTACTCTTTCCCTGAGGAATAATCAGGCACTGGATAGCTGCCTGTAAAAATAAAAACCAAAAGCTACAGGGGCGCCCCCTAGCGGGGCTCGAACTTCGGCCTACAGCCTTTGATCGGACTGGGGTATTATTGTATCTGTAGTGTTTGTATCTATTTAATAGATATGTAGCATTGTCTCATGTACACCGGCAGAGGGCGGGAGTGTTGTGTTGTCACGGACGCGATACAGGTTGGACGTGCTCCTGCCTTGCTTCTGATCCGGTGTGGTGGTGAGCCAGTGATAGTGATCCCTGTGTTATTTAAAAGTGTAGTGTGTGTGGGCGCATACACTACAGTATCGAAGTTAAATATTTTACTATTATAATCGTGGGTTCGATCTCCACCCAAGGAAACGTAAAAGTATAGCTTTGTTTAGCTTTTCGCTATATCTCTTAAATAGCAGGGCATGGACAGGAACCTTCACTAGTGTTTCACTCCGTTCTAAATACGCTGCGAAATTTTCAAGCGTTGCGTGAGAATCGAACTAACATTCATCGCTTTTACAATGAGATATTTTGCATTCACTATAACCTCAAATATATATTTATTTATTCAAAAATAAACTTAAGCCACTTTCATTATCCTCAACCAGGACAACCTTGTCAACTACATTAAAAGATTGCTATTTAATATGCAGCACATTTGACCACCCAGTACAAAAATATTTATAAAAATGCATATAATTAAATAACACTTGTTTATTTTAATGTCAAGCTAAAGGAATTTTCATTTTTTTTATTCTTAGTGCATTTACAACGTACGTAGGAGATACGGATTTATAAAATGGGCTTTAACAGAATCTCTAATTACTAAAAATAAACACAAGTTTTAGGAGTATACCCGTATTGCCGGGTACGCAATCTAGTGTGCAAACACTCTGCTCTCCATTTTTTCTAATCTTCTGGACATAGCGTATTGAGTGGTGTATCTCAACACCGAGTTTTATCTGCTAGAACTGGAAAATAAAAAAACAATGCATAAGCAACAGGGAACTTGTTGTTAAGACGTTCCTTTCCTTTTAATTGAAAATGTTAAATGTTTAATTTCCTCGAGTGGGAATCGAACCTTAAATCTGTCGCGTTTCAGTCGCACGCTAGTACCTCTGCGGCAAAACTGGCCTCAGAGATGTAGTTTACTCATAATTTTTTTTTACTTCTGAGTTACAACGATCAGACTCTTATAAGTCATTATACATATAAATTATGTTATCAATGCATAGGTATATAAACAGATTGTATTTTATTAATTATTCCACCTACTACTAAACTTATCAATAATCAGTTCTGGGTGTCGCCCCCCCCCCCCCACCTAAATAAGCAGATTCACGAGCTAAACTCCAGTCAAGTCAAATGACTTTTCTTTGTTTCCTATTCTATTAAAATACCTGTAAAATAAAGGATTATAGAGTTTTTCAAATGCACTTTCCTTTCAAATACTCGGGTATAAGCAATCTGCTATGAAGCAACTTCCTCGATCAACCTCATATTACTGTTGCTTCTAACGTGTGTGAAGATTGTATCTAATGCTGGTTCTTACATATATTTTACTTAACTTTTAATGTATCTTGCAATATAATATTAGATATAGAGCCCTTGTGGCGCAGTCGAAGTTCAGATGTAAAGGCGATGTTTGTGGGTTCTTTTCCTACACGACTGTCATTTTTAGTTTAACTCAATTTTTTATTTTGTTGTATTGTAATGTGTATACATTGAAATAAAAAAATATCTACGATACAAACATTGTTAATTTGGTGCAACTATTGCGTGTAATTACATTTTTTGAAATATAGTGCGTGTATTGGTTGGTATTCATTTAATTTTGATTTATTTGGATTAGAAGAAATCAGCTTCACGCTGTATCTCACATGCAGAAGGGTAAGCAGAGGAATCATAGTTTTAAGACACTCTGTCCTCAATTTTCCGCCGAAGTCTGGAGCTATTGCGTTTTGAGAGGCGGAACGCATTGCCTTGATGCCAGAGCGAAGATGAAAATATTCATTTAAATAAATATTTCATTTTATTGAGAGGGGATCGAACCCACGACTGCCGCATTATAGCCACACCTTTAAAAGAAAATGTTATTGTGAACCTTTAATAACGTGATAAAACCCAAAACAATGGTTTTTAAAATTTTTGTCTGTTTGTCCGTTTATCTGTGCGTTTGTTTTCGCTAATCTCAGAATCGGCTTATCTGATTTGGATGCGGTTTTAACCATTGGATCCTGGCGAGCTCTTGAAAACATCTAGGGCTTATTTACAATCGGTTCATAAATAAAAAAATTATGGCAAATTAAAGCATGTTGTTCTACAAAATTGCTCTATTTTAAAAGACTTATTAAGATATTTAATTTTATACAAATCATTTTTTGGTATATTTCAAGCGGGCGAAGCCGCTAGTTATTATTAAGAGGAAACGCACAGTTACAAGATAAGTTTAACCTTTTTAACTATACAATTAATAATTAAAGTTCATAATAAATCCTGGCTCTAGAATGTTCCTGCGAATGAGCATATCCATCCCGAGTGTCGTATTAGCGGGCTATGTGTAGCATCCGCTTGATTTATAACGTTACTTAGAGGTGGCTTAAATTAGGAGAGGTAGCGATTTATTATTTTTTTCTTATGATATTTTATATGAAGTTATAAGTGCTGTGAAGAAAGTAATTTATTTAATGTAGTTTTTGCCATACATTGATTGTATTCGTAGTCTACCAAATAAAAAATCCTGTAATAGATTAAAGATCACATCCTAAAAATGTTACATAGGACAATGTTAAACAGGAAAATACAAACTTATAGTAGTATAGGCAATTTTAGCTTTTACTAATTTGTTATCCAATAAACTCTCCTATAAATTGAACCCACCCTTAAGTAGTACAAGAGTCACATCATTCTGTCAACATGGAATATTGCTTTAAAGTTAGAGACGAGGAGACGCTAACGGGCCGCGTTGCGTAATGTAAGGAATTTGGATGGAGCTAATTTAGTTTTTAATGAGTTTAGATCTTCTGAGATATAATGTTTACGTTAAAAAAAATATTGTTAGTTTCGCCATTCTACTTGAAATGTCTCGAAAATGCGACGGAAAGTGGAGTGATTTTACATTAGGTTAAGTTTTTAATTCTTCTGTTGTGTACAGGAGCATATTAAAAGATTACCAATGTCCGTCGTTTGGTTTTTTTATCAATAAAAATTATATATATTAGGTTTCTTCTGCCTACCCCGGATATTTGCGGGATAAAGCGTGAAGCTGAAGAAAATTGTAGCTGTAAGTGTGATGGTTGTGGGTTCGATTCCCAATGGGGAATTGATTGATTTCATTTCCTCATTTTGGTGAAAAGACAAAGCGCGACAAAATTCAAAAATGTGTTAATACAAAGTGTCTTTACTCTACCTATATATTGTCTACATGTGGCAGTGGTGTGTACTATATGTGGGATACGGCATGTGGCTAAAATAATATTGGGAAAGACTTTAAGGCCTTCGTGGCACAGTGGCAAAAGCGTGCGACTGTTGACTTAAAAGGAATTCAACACACAAGGTCCCTACTTGAGGAAATGAACTAGGTTCCCTCTTCCTATTGCGCTTAGCTAAGGCTAAGCGCGAGATACAGCGTGAAGATAAAAAGAGCTGGCTTTTACTTGCAGCTTCGACTTCGTGGTCAAATTAAGATATCAAGCTACACATACTGATCCAGGGTAACTGTAGATAGTGCGTTACACCGAAGTCTTACTTTAGTCTCCCTTGATAAATGGACTATTCAACACCAGTAGTTCCTCACATTAGAATATTCAACAAGACAAACTCTTGAGCTATATAACATAAGCATATGGGTGTGTGGAACTCTAACCCGCATTCATCTTACATACAGACGTTATGATGTCTCCACTTCTTAAAACGTTGCATTCTTCGTACCTCTGTACCGCAATGGAGTAAAAATATGAAAAGCAAAAACGAAAGGGTTATAAAGAAGTAAACTTTATAACTTTGTGAATAATTTAAAGCAATTTATTTAATTCCCTAAAAGGCTATAATCTTCTTTGATCTTTTATTATGAGTTTAATAATGTCGAAAACATTTTTAGTAGGTTGTATGATTAAATAATTACAATCCACAATCATTTAAAACACATAACTTCTTTCCTTATGCGCTGTTTAATTTTCGAGACATTGGGTTGATTGGCGGAGTTCAACTTAGCGCTCTGTCTTATTCTAGAAGCGTAAAAATCATAGCAGGGTATGCAGAGGGCACCTGGGATCTAACATAAGACGGTCAAGTCACTCCGTTCCCATTAAGACACTTCTGTTCTAATATTTCCATTGATTTCTAGACGTGTTAAGTGGCGGAAATTAATGCTGCGCTTTGCCTCGTTACCAGAGCGAGGAAATGAAAATGTTAAGTGTTCCATTTCCTCGAAAGGGAATTGAACCCACAACCTGTCGTTTATAATCACACGTTTGTACTAATGCGCCACCACGTCGAGAATAATTTACTTGCGTATGCATATTTTAATATAATTTATGTATATTTTTACATTATTATCCCTTATAAGGCATTCCATCGGCAGTTCCGCATAGCAGCTCCTTTCAATACAGACACTACACTGCAGTGTTCTTAAGGTTGTCAGTAAATAATATTGACGTATAAAAAACTTAGGTATTTTATACCGAACACCTAGGTTTTTATATATGTCACTGGTAATATGCAATTAAAATGTACAATTCGAAGTTAACGGTTAGAAAATATTAAAAAATAAATAAATTGTGGAACACGTAGTGTTTTGAAGCTAGGTTCTCTCTGCCTACCCTGCTATATATATACACATGCATCGAAAAGATCGAGAAAATGAATGAATAGACAGATTGATACAAGAGAAAGATTTATAAAACTTAATTTAGATTTTCGGGATACTAGCGATCAAAGAAAACATTATAATTGTGACGTTCACGTGAACTATAGGAACATTAGTAAGCCTACCTCCTGGGAACCTAGTATTAAGACCTTCCGTACCTCATGAAGACCCTTATCCGCCGAATCCTTGGGATATTGCGGGC
>DWGR01001915.1:0-14791 GCA_018247715.1 Heliconius burneyi | reverse complement strand
ATGTAGAAATTATTTATGAATGAAGGCAAAAATATTCCTTTGCTTTATCTGACCCGTTGTTTTTAGCTTTGAAGTATTTGTAAAAAACTATTTCATGCTTCAATATGTTTTATTAACATGTAATTTTAATAAACGTTGTATCTCGCGCACGGCACGGTAGAGGGAACGTGGGAACCAAATGTGTGGGATACTTCACTTCCAATAAGACATTTCCGTTTTCCACTTTCCGCCGAATTCTGGAGTCATTGCGTGCTAAGTGGCGGAGCTCAACGCCGCGCTTTGTCTTGTTACCAGAAAATGAAAATGTATCAAATCAGCTTCACGCTGTATCCCGCACACATCAGAGTAGGCAGAGGGAACCTACGTTCCCTACTGTCCGCCGAAATGAAGATGTAAATATAGTAAATACTTTTGGTTTCCCGTTGCATCTCACATTTAGTAGGGTAGATAGAGAAAAATCTAGTGTCTAAATTTGAAGTTCTTTATTCTCCGCTAGAATTCAATAGTGCTTGTAGACAGGCGGAAATCAAAGTCGAAAGAATGAACATAATTACTTTTTACGAATGGAGATCAAACTCATAGCCACCGCATTTACAGACTGATGCTCCCTTACTACGCCACTAAGGTCTCGATAACAAGTTAATAAATCAATAATCCCCTTTATACAATTAGTCTCGTATTTTTGGAGCCAATTTAATATGTAAATACTGTTAATTCGACTTTACCGAGCGCTCGGCAGTTTTGCTGATTAGAACATTTTCTGTACAGGTATTGATAGATAATTAAACACGCGTTCGATTTCAATTTGGGGAAATTAATTATTTTCAACTGTATTATGATTGCGTTAATGTGTAGTGTATGCTTTTTTTATTTAAGAAACCTTTTTTTATTTAAGCAAGAAGAAGAAATGAAAATATAAACGTAAATAAATATTTCACTTCCCCGAGTGGGGATCGAACCCGCAATCGTCGCGTTATAGTCACACCCTTGTGCCGCTGCGCCACGATGGCCATTCGATATACAGTTTCACAAAATTCAGGTGGAAAGTAGAAAACGAAGTGTCTCGACACTAATTTCTCTCTGCCTACTTTGTTATGCGAAATCAAACGCAAATGTTGTAATAATAAAAAGTCAATTTTAGGTGAACAAAGTTGATAACTGTATTACTATATTATTTCGATAAAATCTGTACTCCACTTATGTATTCTCATAGTACCGATAAAGCTCATAAATGTTTTCTAGATCTCCATGTAAAAAAAAGAAAACCTTTTTCAAGTAAACAGTAATCTTATATTAGTGAAGTGTATTTTTTGTAATAACATGAATTTCCTTTTGCCTTACCTTCTTAATTTATCTTTTGCCGGTTGTGTCAGTTCTCATAAGGCCGAAAGCTGTAGTTTAAAACAGATATCGTTTATCATTACTACATCTAGGACTAGAACTACAAAATGTATCGTAAAATTTGGCAAATTAGATAAAAATAAAAAAAATATTACCAACGTGGAGCATTTAGCATCCACCTAACACACAAATATTCTAAGCTATGTATTATATTCGTAAAAAGCTGAAAAGTGTGTAAACATTGATTAAGGAAATTTGAATCTTATAATGGAAATATTTTTATTCGAATATTATTATTTATTAATATTTTCATTTTTTCGTTCCGGTACGATGGCAAACCCGCAGTGTTGAGTTCGGCTTCTCAACATGAAATGCCTGGAAAGTTCAGCGGAATTAGGGAACGTAGTACCTTTCAGGTTCATGCTATAGACGGAAAACAGCATAACATTGGCCTACTCACGCAATATCAAACGGGAAACAGAGTGATCGTTCTCCATGCTCTCTTTAAATTCTACACAAAATAAAAAAAATAAAAAAACAGGAAAATAAAACAGTTCATTAAGCAAAAAAGAACCTCTATAATTATCGATTAATTTTAAAAAGATTTGTGAAAATCGCTTCACGGATCCACCTAATACTGTTCGACCCCTTCAAATGAATGCTTACACGGTATTTGTTTTTACTTTAACCTAAATAAATAGGTGTTAAGCGTACTGAACACACCTGCGACAAATAAGTGAGCGATGAAATATTACCCGTATAGATGTAAGCCTATTAGCTATGATACTATTTATTGCGTGTGGATTTGCTTTTGTTCAAATTAATATTCATTTCTTTACTCCAGTACCAAGGCGCGGCGTTGATTTCCACCTCTCAACCCGCAATGCTTTAAAAATTTGGCGGAAATTGGAGAACGGATTGTCTTAACACTAAGTTGCCCTTGCCGTATTGATTTTATAATTTTGAAGTCATTAACAAGTAAAACAAATAGATTTAGTAATTTAATTTTGTAGTACGATTGTTGTAGCATAAAAAATAAAATACTAGCGGCACGCCAGCAACTTTGCCCGCTTGAACTACACTACATTCATTTAATCAACCGAATTGACTGACACCTGTCAGTGACAGTCATATGTGTTGATGTCAATGAATAATTAATTTACTCGTTCAGAAACAGCCTTAAATGTTAAATTACTGATATAGGTAAGGATTTATAACATTCTTTGTAAAATAACTGTAATGATTGCATATTTCAAAAATAACGAATATTTCAAAATGGAATCGACTATTCCAATATCGAAATCGAATTTAAAATAATTAATCGAATGTCGAATCGAAAATGTTTAATTAAGAACCTCCTCCTTGTTTTGAAAGTCAGTTAAAAATTTAGATTTATCACAACAAATACAGATTTCTTATAAGTAACAGTATAGATATAGATGGCTTTATATTTGCAGGCAATCTCATGCCTTGAGTTCATTGAAATGCCAATAACTTTTTTTAATGAACCGATTTTGATGAAACAAACTTTAGATGTTAAGTTGAGTTAAAACAAAGCAATTAGTGAAAGTTTTAAGTAAATTGGTCCAGTACTTTCGAAGATAAGCGTGACCATACATACAGACAGACAAATACACAGACAGACAAGAAATTATAAAAAAAAAGTATAAGTTCTATCCATTTCAATCAAAATATAAAGACAAAATATTTTTAATGTTGTTTTTTTTCAATTAAAATTTTCCCATAATTAACCAACTCTCAAAAACACACACATATCACAACAAAGAAAGTTTTAAATAAAAACTATAACGTATAAATAGCTAACCGCATATAATAACAATATACGATGACTTTTAAAGTACTGGAAACAAATAGCCGGTAGTAAAATATACTGGTCAGTAGCTACTTTCGTGCGCCATTACTATTTTAGTGCAAGATTTAATAGCATATTAAGACGGTAAGATATTATTCATGAGTTTGCAATATTGAGATTGTTTTATATACAATGTATTTGTCGCAACTTTGCTTCTTTTTAAATATATTTTGTTATTATATTTTATTATTATAAAACATAGCGGCCAGTCCTGGCGCAGGGGCACAAGCGAGCAATAAGCGCATAGGTTGTGGGTTCAAATAAGAATTCGATTTTCCCATTTTTCAGTATTTTAGCAGATATTGTGCCCAAAAAATATATTATTTAATTTATTTCTGTTTTGTCCCACTAGTTATTTGTATTGAAAGTATTTTATTCTGATCAATAAAATTCTAGTCTGCAGCTATAAAGGTCGTAAGCGGCACTTTAGAAACCGTAAAGATTTTTATGGCTGGAACCCCATTATATTGATCTTCGTTATGTTATAGTAACGTTTATTTAAGTTATATTTTTGAAGAATTTGGTCATAAAGAATAGATAGGCAAGGAAAATTTAGTGTCATGACACTCTTCAATTTACGCCTATTTAATCCTAGATGTTAAATTTTAAGTGGCTGAATTCCACGGCAAAAGAGAAATAAGCTAGTAATGCTTAGCAGGACTCATTTTAAACAAAGTTTTTAAATACATTTCTTAAACTCCATTTACAAAAGATTTTTTTATTATTATTACTTCGCTTCGCAAAATGACATGATTTAAATATAAACGTGAGCTTTCAAAGGAGGTGATTTCGCAAGTAGTGATTTCTGCCACTCTCAACAAGCAATGTCTCCAGAATTCGGCAGAAAGTGGTGATTGGAGTGTCTTAATACTAAGTTCCATCTGCCTACCCTGCTGTGTGCGGGATACAGCGTGAAGCTGATTTTTTTTTAATATTGAATTTAGAAATGATATACTCGTATTGTAAGATAACGATTTTATTAATATCCCTTACATGAAAGGCTGTAAACCTTTTATCATTTCCACATGACATTACTCATTGTTAACAGGTAGTTAAGTTAACGTTTATAACGCTGATTTTGCTAGGAAGTCATTTTCTCTGTCAATAAATTTGATTTTATTAGACGACATCATGGCGTGGTGCGATCGCGTCTGATTGTTAAACGTGACGGTTGTGGGTTTGAACTTTACTTAGGAAAATTGATTTATTTTCAAACTTTAATTAAATGAATATTATTTATCTACATTGTAGCTTATGTGTTATATTGATGTAGAAACTAGTAAAGTTTCATCTAAATTCGTTTAGTATTTTTTGTGTGGAAATGGAATAAATATATCCTTTCTATTAGTAGGATTTTCTTAAGCCTCTTTAGCAAGACAAGTGCGGCGTTGTATCAACACGCAATGTCTTAATTCGGAGGGAATGCGGAATACGCCATGTCTTGACACCATTTTTTGCTAGCTAAAATAAGAAACAAAACAATACTAATACTCGACTGTATATACTAAATTAATGTATCCAGTAACATTCGCGCCATCGAACCAATTATATATATCATACCGACAACCTATCATTTATCAAAATTGGTTCACTGGTTTAACAGTTACAAGGGAATAAAGAAACCAACGTACAAACATACGCTAAAATATAACCGTCTTTTCGGGCTTCACCGCAGTCGGGTAAAAAAGCGTAATGTTGTATACTATCATCTAGATTTATTATTGTTTATGTATAGCCGCAGGTCGTAATCGCAGCTCTTTAGACGCAGTAAAGCTTTTATTGCAAGTCAAGCACTTAGACAATAGAAAGGGATTTAGAATTTCAACTTTTGTTTTTATACTGAAATTTGTTTTTAAATAAGACAAAATTATCTTAAGAGTAATAAAATTATTTATACGAAATGAAACATTTATTAAAATTTGAGTTGCGGCGTTGAGTTCCGCCACTCAACAATGCCTACAGAATTCGGTGGAGAACGGAGTATCTTAATATTAGGTTCCATCTGATTGCCCTGCTTTATGCAGGATACAGCGTGAATGCTACATGTGGGATGCAAGAAGATACATGAATATATAGCATAAAAAACTTAACTTTTTTTATTAATGTATAAATTATAACATAGCATTGATGTACTGGCTAGATAGTGTAGGCATCTCGGGATTTGAACCCCTTGGACAGTTTCAAGAGGCACGGGTTCAAATCTCTCTACGTTAAATTTTTGATACATTTTCTAAATAAGTATTTTTGTTTCTTTAGTGTGGAATATTTCTTTAAAAAAGTTAAATATAAATAATATTATTATTACTTTCTGCGAACAATTACAAAGAAATCTTTTAACAAGATTTTTTTTATACAAACAAGCATGCCTTTATTAAATGTATTTTATATTTAAGAACAAGGTACTCTGATGACTAAAATAAAGTACGAGTATCTATTTAAAGCAATGCCTACATTTCAATATATCAAATATTTGCTCCGAATAAACCAACCATATTTACATGAGAGCGGTTGCCGATAAATGTGGAAGGCATGAGTATTTGATAATCTGTAAACTATTTCTTACCAACGAAGGGATATTCAGACGCCTTCGGGGCATTTAGAATGTATGTAACTAAAATTATTCATTAGGAATTTCAGTTTGAGGAATCTTTATATGGAAATATTTCATTGATAACATGTATATTGACTTAATTAAAAGTGACAGGTTTTTTTTCGAACATGAGGTTAATGATGGTAGCCCTATTGGCTTTCAAAGCGATACCAGTTGGGTAGGAAAGAGGGTACTCTGTCTCTGAAGAAATGCAAGCCTGTGACAAAGTTGACGATCTTAAGAGCGTCCCCTGCGGGACTCGAACCTCGGCTTGCGGCTGTCAAGCGGACTGAAAAGTGACAGCTAGTTTCGTCAAACTAGGATATTTCCTTTTGCAAGGTAGAAAAAAAAATAAAGCCATCGTGGCGCACTCGGGCAAATTATTATGTTTAAATTATTTTCCCCTTTCAGGTAAAAAAGTGGGGCGTCGAGTTCCACCACTCAACCCGTAATGTCTCGAATTTTGGGCGGAAAGACAGAGTATCTGAGCACTTTGCTTCCTCTGCTGTGTGGGTAAAAAAACGTGAAACAGCTTTCTTAAATATAACGGTCATATAACAAAATAAATATTGTTCTCAATGTTAGCCAAGGAGTCGGATTAGTTTGTCCATTAGGGAGAGACGTCAATAATGATTAATTCTACCCGATACAATCATTTTTATCACTTGATGAGGTTTCAATCATAAATGGTTCTTTATAAGAGTAATAGAATATTTAATTTAATATTACCATTAAAATATAAATAAAAAAAAACTTTTTGAAATATATATTTCTTAACTTTAAATTACTCATTAATAACCTACCGTTTCGACTACGATACTTACAAATAGGATTTAGAGGTAAACAAAAATGGCAATTATACTTATTGGAAGCCTAATAAGCGAGATCATGGTTTTTTTCAAGAAGTCATAAATTGTAACAATTTTAAAGTTAAAATTATTAATTTATTTTACAACTATAATATGAGAAATTAATATTATTATCTCAAATAACGAGTGAAAAAAACATTATTAAATATAAATAGAATAAAGCATTAAAAAATTAAAATACACAATATACAAAAGTTACATTATGTTAATAACTGTCGTTATGGCGTCCATGGGTTCAAAATATCGTCTATACCATTGTCTGTCGCACGAGCAAGGCTGGCTGAGATTAGCCAAAATAAGACGATCTCGCGTACAATAGATCACATGGTTATTGTAATCTTGCGAAGTCGATTCGACGTAGATTAGTAATTTAGGGTTTTAACATTTTTATTCCTTTTTTTTTCATTCAGTCAAAACCTACTTACCAAAAGTACCAAACTTACTTACCAAATTATTACTAAAAACTTACTTAAATTAACTTTTTAAAGTGTATTTAAAAAAAGGACAACAGTGAAAAGGACAAAAATTTTTAAAAAAACTCAATGCTTATAATTTTTTCGATTGGAAAACATATTTGAATATCAAAGAAAATATTTTTATTTTATTTATATTTTTTACTAAATACCCCAATAGATGTTAGGATAACGTTAATTTATTTTGCCCGTAACAGGTACCTGTCAAGAAAATCCGACGGCAGCAGCTCAACTAATAACGCTATTAGTTGTCGTAATGAGATTTTAATTAAATTGCTGCGATCCGGAAAATATCCTCCGGTTAAGGCTGTTAAAGTGATGCCTTTCATTATATTATGAAAGTTATTCATTATTTCTTATTCAAATTCATTAAATGCTTACTATGAGTAGTAAATATTTATCTCAGTAAATAACAACATTGAAGTTATCGTGGCAGAGTGGGACAGTAACTGTGAACGAGATGGTTGCTGGTTCGATTCAGACTCGGTAGAACGATTTATTTTGATTTCCTTGCTATCGGAAAAAGCGCCGTTGAGTTCCACCAATTAATACGAAATGTCAAATTATTCCGAAAATCCGATTTCGAGGAATAAAATTTAAAAAATGAATATCAATTATTGTCATTCAAAATGGCTATGGTTTCAAATTTTAACTTAAACTTATCGGCGCAACTTAACACCACCATTTGTCTTTCCTTTAGTAGGAAGATGAAACAAAGAAATGTTAACAATTCACTCCGAGTGGGACTGGAAGCTACAACCGTCAAGTAAATTAGATGTTATGCCGACGACTTCCTCAATATATATTTTTTAAATTTTATTATACATCAATAAATAATACCAATATGTTAGTTAATTGTTTGAAATACGAATAAATACCTGAATTTAAAAGTTTGTAGAATTCGAGAGCACTTCTCTGCCAAACGCCAATAGAAAAGCCAGTTATAAAGCATAGATAACAGAGGAGAACTGCTTTGTTTAGAGGATTTCAATTGCATGCGAATGCTGTATTTTTGCTATCTATAAAATAGGATAGAAAAATATTGTCAAAAAGATAAAAGGGCTTAAGAAAAAAATATAGCACAGAATATGTACAAATCATGAGGTCGTCGTCACGCAATCTGACTACAATCCCGTTGGTCATGAGTTCGAACTCCCTCGGGGAAATAATTATCTATACCTATAATAAAAATGTTACTAATTGCTGTCTGTTCTGTTCTGTTCTTTTGAATATGGCGTTCCGAGCGTGCCAGTTGAGCACAAAATCACTTCGCCAATGCCACGTTGCATGGAGAACACAAGAGGTTGTACGGTAAAAAAAAAGAGAATATATACAACAGAAAAATGCATTACTTGCTATCTTTATTCGCCTCTTCAAATAATGTTATAGAATAAAAGATAATGATTTTTATTATTTTTTCTGTCTGTGCGTTTGTGCCAGCTAATTTCAGAAACGGTTTAACCGATTTAATTGCAGTTTTCATTATTGTATTTTGGTTAAATTATCATTGAGTGTTTGTTTTATTAATCGGTTCATAAATAGAAAAGTTATATCAATATATGTAAATGAGTTGGTTCGATAAATTTAAAATAATTGATATAATTATAATATGAATGTAGACATTAAATTATGTATATCAACAAAAAAATCAGCTTCACAGGGAAACAGGGAACATAGTGCTAAGACACTCCGTTTCCCACTTTCTGCCGAATTCTGGAGACATTGCGTGTTGAGTGGCAGAACTCAACACCGCGCTTGGCCCTCGACACCAGAGCGAAGAAATAGAAATATAAACAAAAATAAATATTTCACTTCCTCGAGTCGGAATCGAACCCACAACCGTGGCGTTACATTTAGCGTTACAGTCACACCTTGTACCGCTGTGCCACGACGGCCTCATATATATCAACAATAATTAATTATAATAATAAATTGAAAATTTTCAATTATAACCAGCTTTTCAATGTAATGTATGTTTGTTAGTGCTTATATAGTAGTGCTACCAATGTATTATAATCATTATATAAATGTTAATTAATTTCAGGTTCCAATGTGTTGTTAATTAAAAAAATATAATTTCAATGTTCTTGTTAAACAATATTTTTTGATCTTCACGGCATTTGCATTACTCTTCATCCTGGCATTAATCCCGGCTATTGCCAGGGTCTACCTTCCTGCTCAGCCTACTCCACTTTGCACGGTCTTTAGCGTCCTCGGTGGTTAGACCATTGGCTCTCATGTCCTGCATCACGACATCCAACCAGCGCTTTCTTGGGCGTCCGAGAGGTCTCACTCCAGGGACTGACACTTGCATCTGACGTAGTTCTTAGGCCGGCGCGTAACGTGGCCAAACCATCTCAGCCGACGCTCTTGGAGATTATCTGCTACATCACGGACTCCAAGACTACCTCGAATGAACGTGTTGCGTATGCGGTCAGACCGCCTTACGCCGCACATCCACCTCAGCATCTTCATTTCCGTGACGCGAAGCTCCTGAGTGTGCCGTGATAGTGATGGCCAACATTCGCTGCCGTATAAAAGAACCGGTCGGATGATGCTCTTATATGAGACCTTTGAGTTTGGGCGGTATCCTGCGATCGCAGACCACACCAGTGACCTCCCGCCATTTAGCCCAGGCAGCGCTTATCCGGTCATAGACATCATGATCGATGCCTCCAGACTCGTGCATAACGGATTCAAGGTACCTGAACTTTTTCGATTTAACAGCTGGTTCAGGACCGATATGGATAGTGACCGAGTCCGGGCTCCCGCAGGCCATGTACTCGGTCGGCGGTATACAGCGTTAATATGGAATGAATACTAATTATTATTATTTGAAGTATTATTTATTCGTTTTTTTTCTGGTTTTTTGAATAAGTAAGGATCAGGAAACATTACTAAAAGATCATATGTATCTTTTTTTCCATTTTGTGATAATTACCTTATTCTTTTCAACCTAAACCTACGCCGGGCCCAACCCTACCTAAGCAATCGGACCTAAAAAAACACGTATTTATTATTAAAATTGAAATACATTTCAATAAAAAAATATCCATATCGCCTGTAAAAACGCTTATGATTTAAATATTAAAGGAAACTACAGAGGTTGTTGTTGAGTACTGAATAAATATGAGCCGATCATGACTACGAATAAAATTTTAACCGTATTGTTCTTAGAAAAACTCTGAAAGGATTTGTTTTTTTTTTGCATGTATATTGTAGAGGATATTTTATTCCGGAACTAGAATTGCAAATATATTTCAAACGGGCGCCCCGTTTCATAAATTTAAAAAGAGTTTATTTATGTTCTTATGAATGATTTTTTCCCTCTTAATTAAAGTTTCTGAGTTACATGTTTTAATGAAAGCTCAAACTTCTATAATATTTAACGGCCCATTTTTACATAAAGCTCCACTTCAATAGCTTTGCCCATTTTAATTTGAATTTTGTTAGTAGAGTTAAATTTTTGTTTAATATATATATTTTTATTCAATGCTCTTTAGCTTTTGTAGATTATATCTATAATACATTACGTTATGGTGTAAATATTTGTTCTGTATAAAAATATCTACCTATACCACCTAAAAAAATTATCTTCACAACTTCAGATATTAGGTTGAATTGTGATAAAACGATACATTCTTAAGAAATTAAAATAAAGGAAAAAATAATATGTAATTATTGTAATTGCCGTTAATATTTAATAACGATATTTCATATTGCAAGTAACTCTGTCATATCGACTACGTATTTATTGGAATGAATTAGCCGTAGATACTTGAAAACTCGGCCTACTGGAAGTTTTCCACTGGCTGCACTTTCTCGCCCCGGCACGCCGCCGCGCGCCTTTGAGCTCATTTTCCGCTTTGGAAATTTGTTTTCTTTCTCTTGTTTACTATAGATTCGTTAGACGTCACACGTTTGTCTTTCCACATGTTTTTTAATTATGATGTTATTCATGATAAACTGGTGGCAAAATGCAAAGCCGCGAATGTAATTTAATTTTTCTTATATACATCTTCATATAAGTTTATATTAATTCTTTCTTTGTTTGTAGATAGCTTTATATGTATAAAATCTAGCATAGATTATATGTTGATTAACGAATTAAGATTTAATGTCTTTAAATTATGTCTTCAAACAGATCTACATAAATCTTGCCGTGTTAAAGTATGCGCAATTATTTTATAAATTTGTAGAGTATCTGCAAAGTGTCGTTGGGGTGAATATAAAAAAAGTTGCTTATTAAGAATTCTCCTTTTTTAAGAAAATTTACAAAATTCGATGTAAATGCCCCATTTTTCGCGAAGTAGGTTTGTTTTGTTTTTCTTGTTCACTCTCGATTGGTTAGATACGTTACATGTTTGTCTTTTTCACATTCAATGTTTATCAGATTGTGATACAAGTGAAAGCTCATGTAAGCTCTTACGGAACTTTCCTTGTCTATATAAGACTGTGTTGTTTTGTTGTTGTTTAGAAAATATTTTTTTTTGTTTGTATTCTTACAAGTAATATCATGTAGCTGTCGTAGCGCAGTGGTACAGTATGTGGTAAAGCCGATGATTGTGGGTTCGATTCTCAGTCAGAATGTATTATATAATATTTTCCATTCCTCGCTCTGATAATTAATCAGCGCGGTTTTGAGTAATTTCATAGTTTTTCTTAGATGATAATTATTATTTCAAAAAATAATTATTAAAAACATGTTTTCATAGAAGATAAAATTAGTATAAAACATTTTTTTTTTGTAAATAATTTTTAGTTAATTAATAAATAGTAAATTTTGATGTACTTTTTTTAGCTTCACTCTATATCCCACTTAATTTCGTGTTAAGTTACTTGTAAAGACTTTCCTCCCAGTATCGAGTCACTGTGAGTTCGTTGACGGAACTTAGCACCGCGCTTTGCCACACTTACCAGACCGAGAAAATGGAAACAATACTTTGCCATACTGTTTGCTTATTTACGAGATGTCTTACCGCACCTGCTCTTTTTAGATTTAGAAGTAAGAAACAAATATCAATTTCAATAAAAGTTGTTAGTTCCTTTGGTCTATAAATTTCTATTACGCCCAAGATAACAGTCTGTAATGTTCTGGTCATGCTGGTATAAAACATAAATATATACTTAACAGTATTTTTTATAGGTTTACTCTGTATCCCGCACGTAGCATGGTAGGCAGAAAATACTCTGTTCCCATTAAGACACTTCTGTTCCCCACTTTCCGCACAATTATAGAGACATTGCGTGTTGAGTGACGAAACTCAACCCCACCCGTTGCCTTGTTACTAGAGCGAGGAAATGTTACTAGAGCGGATGAAAATCGAACACTCACAATCTGTCGCACGCTTACTCACCTGCAACATAACTGGTCTCTAATGTGATGTTTACAAGATACTGTCGCCTTACGCTACGGTTGCCTCAAATAATTGATAAAAGCAGTTTTACACTTTTTACCACATATCACGTTAGGTACAGAGAAACAAGTGAATGTCTGTACTCTATTCTGCACTTTTCATCCAATTTTCGAGACGTTGAGTAATAAAATTCGTCGCGTTTTGTCTTTGAGGTAAGAAACAAACCGACCAAGTATGAGACATACATGCACATTAACGTTTCCGTATTATTATTTTTAAAATAATACGTAAAATATGTCTTTAAATATGTCTTTAAATATGTATTTTATTATGTTTTTTAGTATTTGATATTGTGGCGGAAAGAGAAATATCATCATCTGTGAAAATGTCAACTGTCTAACTTTCATGAGATCCCTGGAGAAAGACGAACAGATATGTAGACAGCATAGTCTTAGTGATATTATACCGGCTTACCCGTTGGGTACGGAACTCTAACAATAAAAGCATTCGTCCGAATGGATCGAACCTACTACCATCGCTACAATCAGATGCCCGTGAGCCACGACAGCTTCAAAAATATTAAAGTAATTATGAAACAAACTTTCTTAACAAATATAACATGTAGCGTAGCATCTTCACACGATGAAAGTTCGTTTACAATCTTTAAAGTAGAAAACTAGCTTCATCTCTTTACTTGTCGTTAATAGAGTCACGGAGAACAGGTGTAGGAGAAGTCACAGTAATTAGGGGTAAGTCTCTTTATAACACTTCAAAGCTTTTAAACTTAAATTAGCATTTTACATTTAAAAATAAATAAATCAGCTTGACCCCGTTGTATCCCGTATACAGCAGGGTAGGCAGAGGGAACCTAGTGTAAAATACACTCTGTTTCCCACTTTTTGCCAAATTCTGTATGCATTGCGTGTTGAGTGGTAGAACTCAACGCCGCGCTTTGCCTCTATATCAGAGCGATAAATGGAAATATAAAGGTAAATAAATATTTCCCTTCCTTGAGTGGGGAACGAACCAACAACCGTCCTGTTACAGTCACACCAGTTTTTTATTTTGCTCTGGTAACGAAACAAATCATGGAGTTGAGTTTCGCCACTTAACACGCAATGATTCCAGGATTCCCTGGTAAGTGGGGAAATAAAGTGTTTTTATGAGAATGGAGTGTATTAACACTCACTTTTCATTAGGTACTCAAAATATCTTTAAGTTCCCTCTACCTATATGTATGAAATATGGCAATAAGCTCAAAAAAAACTTTAAAGCCAACTCAAAATGTATAATTTTGCTAATTTCAAAAGCATTTTGTAAAGATATGCTAATATTTCGAGGTGTTTTACAAAAATGCTCAATTATTTTTATTTAAATCTCACCCAAAATAAAATATGCATTAAATTTTTTTTGCACTTTAACGTTAGCAATAAGTGCAATTGCGAAACCGCAAGTTGCAAATTCTGAAAGCAGCTTACACTTTAATAACCTAAGTAAGCTTTTGTACCAACTACTCAATACCTACTGAGCAGATAAAATGTCGTCCTTAAGTTGTCAAAGACCTATGTTGATAATATTTTAAATATTTCAATTAATTTTGTTGAAAATATATATTTTTAATCCAAAAGTTAAATATTTTTTAATAGCTGATTGAAAAATTGTAATTTTATTTATATAAATTTTATTATATTCTCTTTCTATACTGTTTTTACTATTATTATAAAAGTGGAGAGTTTGTTTATTTGGTTAATTAGCATCATTAATCTCAAGAAGTACTTAGAATATATCCAATAACGAAGCGACGGTAAAAAGGTAGATGTGAGTGAAAATATCTTCGTTAGGATTTAAGAGGGTGAATGGAGAAATTTCTATGCTTAAAGACGCATAAACACTTACAGGGGAGTTTTCGTATTTTACGTTTAATTTGTATAGTTTTTAGCATTTTTATTCTGTTACAAAATATTCCATTTATACTATTGATTGTAGTTACGAGGTACGCGTTCGAATTCAATTTGGGCAATCAATTATTAAGAGGCCAATCGTGGCTATTTAAATTTATATTTTAACTTCGCTTTTGGTGTCGAGATAAAGCGTAGCGGTGAGTTCCACCACATTCTGTTACACACACGAATTCAGAAGAAAATAGGGACTGGTTAAGATAAGGTTCCCTCTGCCTACGCTGCTGTGTGCGGGATACAGCGTGGAGCTGCCTAAATTAATTTTTACAACATAATACATTATATTAATTTTAGAACTAAAAATGACTACCTTCCTACATCAAGAATATT
>DWGR01001914.1:0-14793 GCA_018247715.1 Heliconius burneyi | reverse complement strand
TAACGTAGTAACAGTAGTAAAATTGCCATATGTTCCCAAGTGCACCACAATGACGTCAATCGAAAATGTTTCTGTTAATACTACATGTTACGTATCAGTTTTGTTTCTATAACATTGATTAATGGTTATTTTAGTAAATATTTACATTCATATATCTATATTTACATACATAGATGTATTTATATTCGTACTATAATTCTTTCTTATGATAATTTACTTATGTTATTTATTAGGCTACGATAAATTTTGTTGTTATTAAAGGAACATGGCCTAATATATAGCTACTTTTAAGCATTTGTTATTTATTTTTCATATGTCTGTAATGTAAAGGAGCTCTCTTATTGATATTATTTTTCTATCACCGCTCTGGCCCGTCAACACGTAATATCCCGGTAAATAGACTGCCTATCGTGCTATGCGGGAAAAGGGGTGAATCTGTAAGAAAAGCATTGTCAGCGCAACTAAAACTTCTAAAATTTAAAATCCATAGGATAAGAAAAGCACAATCATAATATTTGATAAGTAAATTTGACCATTATTTCACTTATAAAAGCTTTGAAAGCTGTTGATAAGGAATGGAGATAAGAAGGAAATAAGAATGTACAAACAAGTACGTATATAAAACATTTCACAGAAAAATTAATAAACTCTGTCGGAATAGTTTTACTCACTTACTGCGGCACCAGTTATGGAAATGACTAAGTATACTCTAATTTACTTAGTGTTTTTGAATTTGATCATATAAAATTTATTTTCATTTGATATATCAGGTAAGGCGTTGAGGTCCACCACTTAACATAGTTTTGAAGATCGAACAGAAAGTGTTGAGTGTTGAGCGTAGAGTCGCAACACTACTTTCTCTCGTGATATATAGGAAAACCTTGAAGTTGCTATATTATCTACTACTTATCATACATACCACCTATAGGAAATTACTTGGTTATACTTTAACTATGTAATACATTACCTTAAAACAAGCTACTTAACTATTTTACAATCAATACATTTATGTTATACAGTACTATGCTCTTTTTAATTGGCTGTATAACGTTGCGAGTTTGCGACCCTCATATGTTCGCCGAGCAATTATTTTCTTTTCCGGAAAATCCACCGATCGCTATTATGTCTTCAAGATAGTGTTATCATTCATCATGTAAAGTAAACAAAAGAAATCTTTAAAAAAACTTATTTTTTGTTATTTATTTATATAGCACAAGGAATTTATTGAATTTATATAGGCTAAAGCGCGTATAAAGATAAGTTAACGTTGCTGCCAACCTTAAGATGATAAATACAAGGTTTGTATTTAAAATCCATCGTCTTGCTTGTCACCTTGTGTTTTTCTGTCACTCTGAAAGAAATAGAAACTTATAAAAACAAACTTTATTCTTTATAAATTTTATTGTCAATTCAAAATATTAAGTTTTCATAAAAATAAAAAAAAAACCCTTTTGGTACAAACGTCAAGTACTAAATTTCAATTAGAAGAAAATAGTTCATGTAACAAAAAGTTCACTCCTGAAATTACTTCGAATGTAATTATTAAGACGACCTTATTTTTTTTTTACTCTAATATAAAGTATAGAATTTTTACCCACTAACATATCCTAACCCAATTAATGGTACTACCATCAGATACCTGGTACTAAAATACTCAACAAAATAAATATGTTGAAAAGAAAGCCTTGAGCTGTATTTCAAAGTGGACAAAAGGAATTCTGATCTATTATTCTACGAATGAATTTGACTATTGTAATGTAAATACTTATTGAATTATAAATAAATAAATATTGTATTGTTTTAAGAAATATCTATCTAAATTATAAATCAATTTTCCATTAGTTTTGCGACTATATCTCGTTTGATAGAAAATTACTACTATAAATTCTTTTACTTTTATTATTTACTAGCGGCCTGCCAGCGGCTTCGCCAGCTTGAACTACATGATTGTTGTTGTTGTTCTTTCTTTATGGCGTTCCGAGCGTGCCAGTCCAGTATTAATCACTTCGCCAATGTCGTGTTGAATGGAAAACATACGAAGGAGAATGTACGGTAAAAAAGTGACAATATTACACAAAAGGAGAAAACTAAAAAATCATATAAATTAAATCAGCTTCACGCTGTATCCCGCACACAGCAGGGTAGGCAGTGGGAACCTAGTGATTAGACACTCCGTTCCCCACTTTCTGCCGAATTCTGGAAGCATTGTGTGTTGAGTGGCAGAACTCAACGCCGCGCTTTGCTTCAACACCATAGCGAAGAAATGGAAATAAACATAAATAAATATTTAACTTCCTCGAGTGGGTATCGAACCCACAAACGTCGCGTCACAGTCACACCCTTGTGCCGCTGCGCCACGACAGCCGCAAGGCCAAAACTACATGATTAATAACGTACAATTGGTAAATATATGCAGTTATTACAAAGTACACGTAAAAAGTATGTTTTAATTTATATACGAGTATATGCTCGTGGATTTATTTCAAACGACCAAACCGAAGAATTCAAAAATTCAACGATTTGAAGATCAAGTCGTCGTTTTCATCAGCGTGTTGAACTAATTTCGACTTAAACCATTGAATATAATATAGCAATCTGAATATAATTGCTATAAAATTTTCGCAGGCAAAGTAATGCTTTGATTTCATTCAAACGACGATAACTTTTTTTTAATAATTAAATTTTGATGTTAAGTTGAGTTAAAACAAAGCAATTGGTGAAAGTTTAAAGTTAATCGGTTCAGTATTTTCAAAGATGTGCGTGCGCAGACAAGAAATTCAAAAAATATATTTTTGCTTGCTATTTATTATTCTTTTGTTGTGTTGTCCCTCTATCCATTTCAGTGAAAAATATTAAATGTACAGACAAAATATTTTTACTGTTTTATTATATATTGAGATGATTAGTGCGGTATGTAGATATATGTCTAAACAATGAAAAATTAAAATAAAAACATGAACAAAATAAAAGATTTTGTCTCTTAAATAATTTTTAAAATATTGATTTCTTTTTGCATATACTTTACATATATGTACGTATGTATCCCATTTTTTATAAATACAATTAAAAAAGTCATTGAATAAAAAAATAAATGCTGTTTTAAAATAAACTAATAAATATTTATTATTAACTTTAATTCATTCTACTAATATAGAAATGGTAAGTATAATATTTTATTTTTATGTTTTTAGCAGGGTAGGCCGAGGCAACCTAGTGTCTTAACACTAAAGTGGGGAGCGAACTTAAACTTAAAGTGGGGAGTGAAGTGTCTTACACTAACTACTAACACTTCGCTCCCCACTTTCCGCTGAATTCTGGACTTATTGTATGTTGAATGGCTGTTATTCGCGACCACAGCGTAGAAATAAAAATATTAAATATTTCATTTTCTCGAGTGGCAATCGAACCCACAACTTAACACGCTTAAACTCACACGCTTGTACCTCTGCACCATGACTAGCCTAAATACATTAATGTGTTTTATTACATAAGAGTATGGCTTTAGGGAGAGCCTTGACCTTAGACAGTCACTTTGTTCGGACGATACACGAAACAGGCTGTCACTTGCAGGAAGGGCTATTTGAATATACGAACAGCTTGTAAACTGAAAAAGAGATACCAATCTGAAACTGAAGGCTAATGCATACATTATCATAGACATTATTTAACCTTTTCTGTTAAAGTACTAGATTGATTGTACGATCATGTCTAAACGTAAATATAGAGGGATAGATAGTCTAGAACGAAGTGTTTTACAATATATAAAGTAATTCTGGCTATTTGGCTATACTAATGAAATGCATGAATCTAAAAAAATATTTGTTCCCTTAAATTATTTAAAGTAATTTATAAAAATGGCGGAAAGTAGAGAACGGAAATGTTTTTTCTGCTCACCGTATATTTTTTAGCTTCGCGGTGTATTCTGAACAGCCGGGTAGGTAGAGGGAACCTAGTGTTCAGAAACAATCTGTTCTCCATTTTCCGTCTAATTTCCTGTTAAGCGGACCTTCATGCCGCGCTTCGCCGTGTTAGCTGAGCAAGGCAATTAAAATAACTTACTCTCATTCGTGGGAACCAAACCCTTAACCACCAGATAGTTGTTGTGCTATTGCCCCATGACGGCCTACCGTTGTACATAAAAAACGAAATACGAATATTACTCACGAAGGACATAGAGGTTCTGAAAGTATCATAAACAAACATTTTTTATTATTGACTTTGAAAAACTAAACGTACAGCTATCAAACAGACCATGTATCAGTAATTGCCTTTTAAATATAACTTTTAAAAGTCTATCTCTATACTTTACACAAGAATTGTAAGCGTTATATTTAGTTTAACTTTACGATATTTTTAGTTTGTGTAATTAAAAAATAATAAACAAAAGTCTTGTCTTCTTACCATATCACAGACCGAAGAAATGGAAATCAAACTCAAAACCGCTTTTATATACAACATTATGTCGCACAATATATTTAATTGTTTGATGATATAAATAATTCCTCAGCTGGGATTGGAAGTAACGACTATTGCTTACTGACGATTACATTTTAATTGGGTTACCAAATCAAATCAAATCAGCTTCACGCTGTATCTCGCACACAGCAGGATAGGCAGAGGAAGGGAATAGTGTTAAGACACTCCGTTCCCCACTTTCCGCCGAATTGTGGAGGCATTGCGTGATGAGTGGCGGAACTCAAGGTAGTTCTTTGCCACGACATCAGAGCGGAGAAATAAAAATATACATGTAAATAAATATTTCATTTCCTCAAGTGGGGATCGAACCCACAACCGTCGCGTTACAGTCACACCCTTGTGTCGCTAAGGCACGACGGCCTCCTTTTTTGGTTTGGGTTACCATATCGATTATATTATTTAAATCTATATTATTGTATTTCTACCACGATACATATATGTGTGCAAACGCTAAGCGAAATCGATTGATATCTTGAATAAAATATTAGAACAATTTGCAAAATAAACAATGATGACATGTATGTAATTTCCAAGTTACGAGCAGTACTTTTTATAATACTTTACCAAAAAACAATGACTCAAAAATGATTGATTTATATTAGGGAATATTATATAAAAATAGTCATTTTTTAGGCAGAGGGAATCTAGAAACCCAGAGTTAACACACTCTGCTCCCATTAAGACACCTCCGCTTCCCACTTCCCGTCGAATTTTGGAGGCGCCGCGCTTTGTCTTTTCGTTACCCCAATTAGGAATCGAACCCATACCCATCGCGTTTACGCTTATGTCTCGGTGGCCTCATAAAGATTGATTGATGGAATTATTAAGAAATATATTTTATAGTGGGAGCAGTAGAGCAGGCAGCGTCGACCGAAGCTTACAGGGCTCTACCGCCACTCTTAATGTAGATGAAGACAATATCAATGTAGTTGTAAGGTAAGTACTTTATATTTCAGATTCACGCTTTATCCCGTATAAGGCAGGCATAAAATTCTAGTGTCGAGACATTTTTTTCTTCAGTTTCCGACCAAACTTAAAAGTGACGGAAATCAACGCTGCACTTTATTTAATCAAAGCGGAAAAATGATAATACTTTCTCCTCCAGAGGATCTAGTCCACGACCATCCATTTACAATTTTATACTTCCATGTGGATAACCATTCATATGAAACCATTCACATAAGACTATGGTTTCATAAGAATACTGACTGGCAACAAATAGCCCACATACATGATATACAAAATACCTTACAAAATATTGAGAAATTGAAAATTTTATTGATTATTTTTTTAATATTAGAATTACCCATAATTAATTTTAAACCTTATATAGAGTCCGACCAACAAACGAAAAGGAACGTTCCGTTCGGGAACGACATATGCTAGAATTTCCTGGCAAAGGTCAAATTATTTGTCAAGGGACAGTACCAGGACAAAAACCTAAGGTTTTCTCGTACAATGTCGTATTCGAACCCGCTGCCACTCAAGTAAGCATATTTTAATTTCTTAATATATATAAATCTAAGAAACATTTGATTGAATTTTTCATTTCATTAAATATTTAAGAGTAAGCTAAGTAAGGTTTTTTAAAACATAGATAACATAGTGTTATGGACATTCTTTTCCTATTAAGACACGTTCCCCACTTTACTCTGAATTTTTCAGCTATGCATGTTGAGTAGCGGAACTCCCGCAAATATAAAAAATAATTTACTCTCCCGAGCGGGAATCGAACCCACAATCAGTTGCGTCTCAGTCGCACGCCCCTACGCAACGACTACCCTCAGGTTCGGTATTACATTTAAGTATTTTTTTATATATTTATATATAGACTTTTTAGTGTTTGTTATTCAAAACATATGAACATTTAGTTTTTTGCTTGATGTAAATATATATATTTTAATATTTTTTACGATCCGTATATCCATTTTTTTCAGGAAGATGTTCTAGAATATTCCGGTATAAAACGTTTATTGGAAATGGCGGTAGAAGGGTTTTCTTGTACAGTGTTCTGTTACGGACAAACTGGGAGCGGAAAGACACACACTTTAACTGGACCACCGGGACTTGTAAGTAGAGATTTTTAACTAATTTTAGATTATAATGTAAATTACAATTTTTTTAGAAAACCAAGAATAAAATTATTATAAAACTTTTCGTACTCTGTTGTTTCGTAATGTATGAATATAAAAAAAATCATATCCAAATACATACATTATTTATATATATACAATGATAGAGTGTGATATGATGGAAGTAGAAAGAAATAGAATAACAGGAAGGTTTTTCACGTCATCGCTACTCATTTAAAATCTATGAAGGACCGTCAATACAATACTTGATTACAATTTTTAACAAAAAAAACCGACTTCCACTGTATCCCATAATCGGAACCTAACTAAACTCTCATCAAACTACTCTTGAAATGTCTTAAACAAAGAATCATCAAAATCTGTTCACTCACTCAAAAGTCTTGGGGTAACAAAGATTTTTAAAAAAACCAGTCGAATTGATAACGTCCTTATCGAAATCGCTTAAAAATTCGAGTCGTGCTACTCGTACTGCAAAAATCGAAAATAGTGTTGACTAATATTTTAAATAAAAAAATCTTACAAGTAACATTTATCACATTTTATATCTACTTTAAGAAACACTAAGTAGCCATTATATATAAAAAAAATAATTTATTTAAAAATACCCCAGAAACCAGAAATAGAACCTATTACTCCTTTTCTACTATTTATCTCTATATTAACTGAATTACGACAGTTTTCACTAAAAGTGGGCGCCATTAAAAAATCATATGAACACCATAACCTTACGGACGGATCGATTGACTTATACACGTCTGTATAAATACTGCATACAGATAATAGATATAGAAGATAGATATTAGTTTTTTAACTTTTACCTGTTAATGTATGTGGTAATATTTTGTTACGTTGAAATTATAAAAAAATATTCTAGTTACAAGTGTTGTTCAATATCTTTTTTTAACTAATGTAAAAAATTATTTCCAAAACTTTTATTCTGAATAATGGTTGTGAATGTTGTTTTTACATTTTTTGTAAATTTATTTTTTGGGGTACACACTTATTCCTACACCTATGTAGCAAACCTTATTATTAGTTACATAAATAGTACACAATGCCTCCAGAATTCGGCACAAAGTGGGGAACGGAGTGTCTTAACACTAGGTTCCCTCTGCTTACCCTGCTGTGTACAGCATACAGCGTGAAGCTGACTTACTTATTTTATATAAAGACTCGGGTGCTATCTCTTTATCGCAAAATTCTCCTAGTCTACCACTCGTAAGCCATAAAATGTAAAAAATATTAAAAATATTTCTGCAATATACTTAAACAGTTCAAGTGAATTAGTTAAATTTTAAAATTTAAGAGAAGTTCAAAGCACTTCTTTTAAATTTTAGAACAAAATACAATGAGTAATACGATGCGCTAATTCACCTCAGACTTGATTCTTCTATCTTCACATCTTATTATCTATATTCCGCATATAGCATAGTATTCCGCATATAGCATACCTGCTAGTAGATAGACCTAGTGCTAAAAATCCCATTGCCTACCAGTACAGCCGAAATCCCGAAGCATTTCGTGTTGAGGGGCGGAACTCAAACCAGAGGGAGGAAATGAGAATATTAAATCATTCAAATTCCCTAGTGGGAACTGAAGCTGCTACTACTGCTCCACACCACCTGGATACGTGGCACTCTACTACTGTGCGGTTTCGTAGAAATTTCCTTCCACGCGCCACGGAACTGTGGAATGGCCTACCCGCGGCAGTGTTTCCAGGTCGATAAAGGCCTTAAAGGCCGGCAACGCAGCTCCTCTGGTGTTGCACGGGGTCGTGGGCAGCGGTGATCACTTACCTTCAGGTGACCCGAACGCTCGTTTGCCTTGTCCTTTTACCATAAAAAAAGTACCACGACGGCCTCCTAATTAAAAAAAAAAACTACAACAAAAAACAATTGTCCATACATTATCGATATATAATATAATTAATATTATGTAATATTTAAATTTTTATCTAATTTTTATATTGAATCATTAGGACACAAGCATTTTAATTTCATTTTAGAGTTATGACAGTAAAAGGTTTGCGTGACGTAACACATTGTGTTCTACTGTCCACGTATCACGATTTACGGCTAATAGGAGATGGCTTAACCCCACCACCCTGTAGAAGCTAAATAACCGACCATTTAACGACTATTTAAGTCTGTGGTAGCGATATGACTCTACTTTTTATGGAAGTAATTGTTAGTTCATATACTATCTACAGAAATAAAAAAGTCTTAAAGGTCTTAAAAATAGGTTATAACAAACGAATTTTGATTACTCATAAGTTCAAATGTGCCACTACACTGTAATGGCAGATTTGGGAAAATCGTAAGAACATTTTCATATCTCTCTGCCTGCTTAGACAAAAAGTCAGATTTGATTCAATATATTAAATTGAAAAATATGTAATCACAATAATGATGTAGCTTTACGCTGTATTCCGCACACAGCAAGGTACAGGTAACCTAGTGTTGAGACACTCCGTTCCCCACTTTCTGTCGAATTCTGGAGGCAGAATTCAACGCCGCGCTTTGCCTCGAAACCAGAGCGACAAAATGAAATTTATTATCATAACCTTGACCAAAAATGTAAGTGAAAATAAAAATGACCTATATTATCCTTCATACAGCGCTATAATAATTTTTCAATCACTTAAATGTATTGAATTGTGAAATGCCGCGCGTCATCGAATGAAATTGAAATAAATGAAGTAATATTAATAAATAAACCAAGTTAATTTATAGAAAATGTACTCATTTTAATATTTTTTTTATGAAAATTTCAAATTTGTATGTAATTTAAAATCTTTACCCTCTAAGCCAGTCGGTAATAAGTTACGAGGGCTGCAGTCGGAGGGTTAAGAAAATACGATTTTTTAATTATACTTAATTTAATTAATTTTAAAAAAACATACAAATAATTAAATCTAACTTATATATTATTGTCCTCAATGTTAGAGGAAAAATACGCAAATTTAAATCTAACTTAATCTAGCTTAAGCTACGACTTAACTATTTCACAATGGAATGATAAGTGTGGGAGAAAAAAATGCCATTGCTTCTCGATGGCACAGTAGACATAGTAGTCTTATATCATATCATATAGTAGTAGTCTTATATCATAAATGAAAAAACAATGTAACAATGATTTAATTCAAATGGTTTCATATATATTTTTGATTTCTTATATACACAATATACAGACATCTAGAGACACACTACATATAAACACACAACACACGGAATAATAATGTTCATCAAGTACAGCAAACATATATTTCAAATGCGGACTGTACGCGTACTGATGAGTCATGGTAATGATTTTCGTATCGCACATTCCTTTTCCCAAACCCCAGGGATAAGATATATTCATGTCAAAAAAAATTCTTTCTCACCGACGCCTTTTTATTTTAGGCGCTCGGCCGCCTGTCAGACGGACACATTATAATATTATATAAGTTTTCCCTGGCTAGTTTGTGGGTGACAATTACTTTACATTACAATATTTATGATTAGTACGGCTTCGTGGCGGAGCGACACATCATCTGAGTGTAAACGCGACGGTTGTGGGTTTAATTCGGGAAAATCAATTAAAAACATATATCATAGGGTTGAGTTAAATGGTTAAAAAGTGTAGAACTGATTGTCTTAGATCTATATTCTCTACCTATCCTGCGATACATACGAAATATATAAGAAGATAAAAACCATATTTTTTATTAATTCAGGTTGAAAGTGGAGCAAGCCCATTTTCTCCAGAGCACGGTCTCGTAGTACGATCTTTCATATATCTGTTCCAACTAATAAGAGATCGACCGGAGTGCCACTTCATTTTAAAAGCTTCCTTTCTAGAAATTTATAATGAAAAGGTAAGGTAATAATAAAATGTAATTATTATGTTTCGTATTATTTGATTTTTATAAGAATTATAGGCAGGTTGAGGCTGTCGTGTCGCAGCTGCACAGCATCTGACTGCAAATGCGATGGTTGTGGGCTTATATCCCATTCGTGGAAATGGATTAATTTCTCGTCCTGGTAAGATAACAAGGCGCAGCGTTGAGTTACCACCACTTAAACACAATGTCTCGGTAATTGGATAGTGTGAAAGATGTATGATTTTGATATTAAATATGTTTTTTAATGTTAATTTCACAATAATATAATATAATTTATTATTCTAAGTATAATTTACGTACATCCATATTTAACATAAATTTCAGGTAATAGACTTACTTAACCCGGGTAGCTCGAGGAAGCCGCTCCAGGTGCGCTGGTCGAAGGAAAGCAGAAGTTTTTACGTCGAAAATCAATTTACTGTTGACTGTGAGGAGCTGGACGATCTGTTTGCTGTGTTAGAAGAGGGTAATAGTTATTAATTTTTTGTATATTTAATTTTTTATTTTATGCATAAATAAACAAAAAGTTTCATCTACCAAACCTATTTCTCATTCAATTTCCGTTTCCGTCAATTTAGAATATTGTTTCACCACAAAAGATATAACAATTGCATTCTAAAATTTTACTTTTCTAGATTAAATAGATTCAAATCCTTAATATAAAACACAGGCATGCGCAACCGAGCAGTGGGCACACACTCAATGAACCCGCACTCGTCGCGGTCACACACGATGCTGTCCGTGCGGATACGACGCGACACCACCGAGGGGCTTCCCCCAACTCACGGGAAAATAAACTTCGTGGACCTCGCCGGGAGCGAGATGACCAAACGGACTAATAGCACCGGGAAGACTTTGGAAGAGGCCAATAATATTAATAGAAGTCTTATGGTTTTAGGTAAGTACTTTTTCATTTTGATATAAGGCTTTAAACTAATAATAGGATTTAACTTAAAAGTAATTAGCTATTTAGTAACTTATAATGGGGAAACAGAAATGTCTTAATGGGAGCGGAATGTCTTGACACTTGATTCTTATCTTCTCTCTCGGGATTCAGTGTGAACCTAAAAAAGAAACCAAAATATACGCTTTTAATAAGTCTTGAAAGCGTGAGCGTATTAATAATAAGATTAAATACTAACATGATTTCGTTAAAACGCAACTAAATTTCCAGGATACTGTATAGCACAACTGAGTGATGGCAAGAAAAAAGGTCACATCCCGTATCGGGATAGCAAGCTGACCAAACTACTAGCTGATAGCTTATCGGGGAATGGCGTTACATTAATGGTAATATCATTTATATATGTATATTAGAAACCACTTATTACAATTAATAAATATCTTAGGACAGTTCTTATAAAAGTTGCCTGGCCTCCGATCTTTTTAATTAAAAATCAATGAAAATAGAATCAGTTTCTTAGTTGCAACTTGTAGAAAGAATTGCTTATTTTAATGTTATATCATTTGTTTTAAAAACGTAAATGAAAAATTGAACCTTATTTGGAACTCATAAAAAGCAGTAAAAATAGAGACATGATATTTTATATCTAGATTTATAATTTATTAAAAAAAAGCTATGAAATATATATATATATATATATATATATATATATATATATATATATATATATATAAAAAAATTATATTTAAAAATAATAACATGTTTTAGATCGCGTGTATAGCACCTACGAAGTCTAACTTAAACGAAACTATCAATACATTGCGCTACGCAGCGAGAGCGAAGAAGATAAAGTCTAAGCCCATCGTCAAAATGGTAAGATTTTTTAATAAATATACAAGTAATAATAATATTTAACAATAATATTTAATAATAATATATAATAATAACTTGTAATATTATTTTTAACATTTTTAGTGTTAATCCACAATGATTCACACCAAAAAATCAAAAAATCAAATCAGTTTTACGCTGTATAGAGCACACAGCAGGGTAAGCAGAGGCACATAGTGTTAAGACACTCCGTTCCCCACTTTCTGCCGAATTCAGGAGGCATTGCGTGTTGAGTGGTAGAACTCAACGCCGCGTCGCGAGCTGCGCCTCGACACACAGAGAGAGAGAAGATGAAGAATGGAAATATTAATTTAAATAGATATTTATTTATTTAACTAACACATCAAAATATTATTCTAACAATTAAATTAAGTTAATCAAGTTAAGTTAAAAAAATTTATACGTTTTCTAAAAAAGTTTTTGATATTGTTCACATATATATTACATACTGTAACTTACTTTATTTTTAACTTACTTCATCAATAAGTACACAGGATTATTTTATTGAAATAAAAAGTTCGTAATATAATTTATTGTTCGTATATTATTAAAAAAAACATACTTTTCAATATAATTATCCATAGGACGCCAGAGACGCTCTAATATTAAGTCTTAAAAGGGAAGTCGAAGCGTTACAAGCTGAGAACCAACACTTGCGCACCGCTCTGCACGTGCACAGCGATTATAATGTGGATTACAGTAAGTCATTTATTTATTATTTCAATATTACTTAATGGTCACCGTGGCGCAGCGACATAGCATTTGGTTTAAAGCCATTGTAGCTTCGATGTCCACTGGAGGGAATAGATTTGTTATTTCCTAGCTCTAGAAATAACACAATGAGAACCTAGTGTCAAGGCACAGAGAGTACGTTTAGAGTGGTGGAACTCAATACAGAGTTCTTCTTCTTCGTCGTCTTCTTCATTACTGAAGGTTGTGCCCGTTCTACCGGGACATACCATGGTCCTGCTGACGCTAACGAGATGCTTCTATGCCTCCATATCCTCAGCTTGCCTTAAAGCATTAATAATGGAGAGTCCAATAATTCCTTTGACGGCGTCAGACCAATGGCAAAGTGGTCTCTATGTCTTCTACCGTCTACTTTGCCAACAACAATCAGTTAGTCGACTGATTGATCTTGGCAAAGGCCACATAGTTCAAACACAATGTGATAAGCTCGAGCTTATCACATTGTGCTTGGACTATGTGGCCAAAATATGAGAATATGCATTATCAATACAGCGTTCTAAATGTTTTAAGTATTATTGTAAAAGGTGCAATATATCACTACTAGGTTAATATACTCGTATTGTTGTCATAAAAAAGTCTAATTATACTGAAAAATAGTCAAAATTGTCTGTTCTTCTTGTATAGAAATATTACTAAACTTCTCACAATGTTTTCTACTAGATCAAAAGAATCGCATAACACAGTTAGAACAAAACAAACTCTACACTCTCTCCCAAAGTGAATTAGTGGAGCTAGTGCAAATACACATGGCGGAGAATACAGCGTTGAGGACGGAGAACGGAGAGCTATTTGCTATGCGTGATCAGCTGTTACGAGATCAAGAGTTGTTGAGTAGAGAGAACGAGAGGCTATTGAAGAAATTGGAAGATGTTAATACGTGAGTTTTTTTATATTCTGTGGTAAAAATAAATAAATAGAGTGGTATATTTGGCAATTTGGGATTTGAACCTGTGTTTATCAAATATGTTATTCCTTAGGATCAATTTTTTGTTAGTTACATTATGTATTAGTGAGTGAAAAGGATCAATTTTAATGGGAAATTTGTAATGAATTAATTAATGCTTTTTGCTTAATGCTTTTTTTAGATAACGTATAAAAAAATCCTACCGGTATTTGTACCCGCACCTCTTGGGTACTATCCAAGCTCGTATGTTCTCATTTTATTACAGAGAGAATCACTCAACATAAATAAATTATACGCTCGTATTCGACGTAGCTTGGTAATTCTTATCAAGCTTCGCGATCCTATGGCTTAGTAAACAAAGCGCTTAAACAATCTCCAAGAGGCGAGGGTTAAGATTCCGCAAAATTTTTATACGTTTCCTAAAAACTAATTTTCTTTCGCAATCGTGGAATCTCTTAAAAAATATTAAAATTTGCTTGTTCAAAAAAATATATACACTGAAAATAAGAAATAACATGTATTTTGAAAAATTTTATAGGAATTTTGGACTGAGCTGATTCAGGTCAGTATCAATGTTAAGAACGCATGATTCATTTTAATAAAATTAAAAACTTAAAAAAAAAACTACAAATTGTTCTTAAATCCTTATTTATTAAGAAATATTTTTCAATTTTGCAAACACACTGTTATTTTTAGTATCAGAATGCAGACATTTTAGAAACTTATCAATATTCACTATAATTTAAAATATCTTACAAATTAAACTTATCAAGCATGTAAAGGCACGTTTATAGTAATAAAAAGGATTTTGACATTATGATCCTGCCTCGACGTTCACAGCCTTCTTCAGAGGACATTTAACACAGTTCAAATGTTACGACTCACTTGTTGC
>DWGR01001913.1:0-14794 GCA_018247715.1 Heliconius burneyi | reverse complement strand
CGGCTTCACAACAATTATGATTGAATACTCATTTTAAATTGCTTAATACAAGGAATATAGAAGTTGAAAATATACATTTAAAATAAAAAAACAATAACAGAACTATCAAAAGAAAATAACGGAACAAATAATATATAATACAACAGTTAAGACTTGGCAAAATTATTGTCGACCAATTAGATGGATAAGAACTGAAGATTTAAAAGTAGTAACTGAATCTATATTTATGTCAACCGATTCACAAATTTTGTTTTATAATTTACATAATCGGGGGATCGCTGTATTTGCACCAAAACAGTATTTTTATTTGGTGGTACTAATATAGATAAATGTTTCCTTGAATATCTGTATGGTATCCTAAAATTATTTTTTCCCAACTAATTTGGACAGTTAATTTTATTTTGAACAAGTTTGTATAAAAACATGAGGTCCAGTAAGTCTCTTCTTTGCTCCAAAGTGGTCATATTGAAATGTTTCAATCGACCTTCATATGAGAGTATGGATTTATTAACTTTAGCTTGGTGTGATAGGTACCATAGAAATCTTTTTTGCACACGCCCTAGTCTTAATGAATGTGTAGCGTAATGTAGCCGCCAGACAATACTACAATATTCCAGCTGGCTACGAACAATAGAGATATATAAAATTATTCTAGTCCTGTTATGTTTAAATAATTTGCTGTTTCTCAAAATAAAACCTAACATTTTAGATGCTTTAGATATTCTGTCATCGATTTGATTTTGGTATGTTAGCTTGGAATCCAAAATTACACCAAAATCTTTAATCATTTTTACCTCGCTTAGCTCATTTCCGAGTAGAGAGTATTGTGTTGCAATAATATTAAGTTTCCTAGTAAATTTAATATGATGACATTTATTAAAGTTTAGTTCCATACCGTTAGCTCTACACCAGTGTACAAAATTATCAAGGTCTTTCTGTAAGTAGCGAGAGTCATCTGAAGATAATATTATACGCATAAACTTTAAGTCATCCGCATACAAATATGGTGTCGAGTATTTAAAACAAAAAGTAACATCATTTTAAAAATGTTAAAAAGTAATGGCCCAAGATGTGAACCTTGTGGGACGCCAGATGCGATCTTCTGTTTCTCCGATTGGAATCCTCCCAAAACAACATAATATGATCGATTATGCAGATATGACTTGAGCCATTCCAATAAAGGACCGGAAAATCCGTACACTAATAGTTCTTTAATCAATATGTGATGCGGAACCCTATCAAATGCTTTTTTAAAATCGGTATATATAGTGTCTACTTGCTTATTATCAGGTAATGCCGGGCTCCGGCGCCCAAAACCTGGCAACGTAGGAGCTACTGAGCTCCTCTGGTGTTACGCGAGATATATAAAGAAATCGATTACCAAAATTATTAATATACATATATATTTGACCTGAATCGTTTCATATGTCTATTTACATTTAACGCTGAAGTTAATTTTCATTGTAAAATTTGAATTACGTAAGCGAAATCCGAGGTATTTATTGTTCTTTTGCTTTTAGCCATCGGCGGCTTTTATAATTCAAAAAGCGGATTATAAAGTTCAGTACATTTTATAATATTATATTTCTTCTTTTGTCATAATCTATACCTATAGGTAGAATGCACTACTTGCTTTTAAAATTCGTTTAAAAAAATAAATTTTTTTTAATTTCAGCTTCACACAGTAACCCGCATGTCGTAAGTAGGTAGATAGCTATAGGTAGAGGGAATCTAGTGTTAAGACACTCCATTCCCCATTTTTTTAAAAACATTACGTGTTGAGTGGCGTAACTCAGCATCGTATTTACCTTAATAAATAATAATTTATTTCCCCGAACCCACAACCGTCGCGTTCGCAGTCACACGCTAGGGCCACTTCGCCACGACGGCCTCTGTTTGTTGCTTCTGCTATAAATATTATATTGAAATAAAGTGATGGTTACACATATTGATAGCTTTGAAATTCTCATGAGTTTTTCTTTTACATATAAAAACTTTTCTAATTACTTAGCAAATTGAATAATTTACAAGGCTTCTCTGTTATTGGTTCCTCGATACAAATGACGAGCAAACAGAATAAACAAATCTATGAATATATAAATAAAAAGAGATCAGTAGGGGCGAAGTACAAGTAGTGACTGTAAACGCGACAGGTTGTGCGTTCGATTCCCATTCGAGGAAATGAAATATTTATAATTTTAATTTATTCCCTATGGTGTCGATGCAATGCGCGGCGTTGACTTCCACCATTCAACCAGTAATGTCTCAAAAATTATCTCTCCGCCTACCCTACTCTGCATTATGCGGCATATAGCATGAATGAAAAAAAAAAGAATAATGCAAAATTTAACTAACAATTTTGTAGATTTACACATCACCCGTATATAGCAGGGTAGAAATAGAAAACTTAGTGAAATAAATCTTCTCTATATTTTCGCCCGATTTCCCAAGTTTTTTGTGTATTATTTGTAGATTTAATTCCAGATTCATATCAGTCGTTTCGCAGAGGGAAAATGTGAGTGCAAAATTGGCTGGCTTTGATTTCCACTTGAGGATTTTTTTTAATTAATTTATTTAAATTTATAATTTCATACCTTCGCTTTGGTATCATGACAAAGCATTGAACAAATATTTCGGCGGAAAGTGGGGAACGAAGTGTTTTATCACTAGATGCCCTCTGCTTACCCTGCTGTGTGCCGGATACAAAATGAAGCTGGATCTAAATTCCAAGGATTTGTACTGGAAGAAATTAAATTACCATAAAAAAACATTTTTTTTCAATTTCTACCGGATCCCTTAATCGGAACCTTAACAAACCACCAAACTATCCTCGAAGTGTATCCTTTTAAATAAAAAAATATCATCGAAATCGCCCATTTGTCGCGCACATACCGAATGCAAATTTAGGACTTATGTGATTTTCTCATAGATAAAAAATGGGACCACATGGGAATCGAATCGAATTGATAACCTTTTCTTACAGAAGTCGGATAAAAAAAACTCCGAATATTATTCAAACTTGTATCACCTTGGCCAGCTGCGCCACAACAGCGCTAAATTACATTATAAACGCTATTATTATATTATAAACTTAAAATTTACGAGACAAAGGCGTCCCAGAGTACAACCTCAATGTATCTTCATCATCTTTCATATAATTGTGGGCGACTCGTCGTCAGATATTGCACGAAAGGTAATTGTATCAAATTAAACACAAACCCCTCGCTAATAGTAATAACAGAAATGACAAAGTTTGCAGCAATACAGGGACTAATTTATTAGAGTGTTCAGACTGAGTTGGCTTCAAACCTGAGTGGGATAACTCGTTTAAAGTTTTAATTATGAGGCCAGTCGTGGCGCAGAGACATAAGTGTGTGACTGTAGACGCGACTGGTTATGGGTTCGACTGCCGTTCGAGAAATGGAATATTTAATTTAATTCATATTTTCATTTCTTCGCTCTAGTTCTGGCGGAATTGGGCGGAAAATGGGATTACGGTGTAAAGCTGAAGTTTTATTTATTACATTTTGACATATGTCATAGCACGTATGATGTACGTACGCTATGTGTTTATAAATAAGCGTTCATTATAATAGAAATTTATTTTATTGCAGGGCGCAGCGTTCAAATCCGCTAAGGTAGCGGATCTCAACGCCGCACCGAATTAGAGAATGGAATGACTTGACTGAATGAGTGATAATGCGTGAGAATAACATTTATTTTAATTGTGTATATAGATTATACATACTTAGGGTTATTGTAAACGTGCCGTTATTTGTTTAGGAACAAACTTCTATTGTTTCCAGTTTTACTTAATTGAAATTAATATAATAGTTATTTTTACTTTGTAAAATATAATTGGTAGTAAAAGAAAATGGACCTGTTAACGGAGAGTAAAGTGTCTTGACACGCGGTAGTCTCTGTTTGCTCTCCTTTGAGGAACAATATGTGAAGCAATAGTTTTTAGTACTAACTAGTTAGCATTTTCCCTTAAATATTTTTCTATTTCTATTTTTAGTTAGAAAAACCCTTTTTAAAAAGCAAACACAGCGTTTGAAGAATATGAGATTTAGAATCTTATTATGATAGATATCCCGGCCCATATCAAATCACGAAAATGGTTTCCCGTTGAGAAAATACAAGGAGTATCTCTCAAGACGGACTTGGGCAGAGTTTCTAATAAATAATAGAGTTCTTTAAAGAATACACAGTTGGGTTCAAAGCTTTGAACTTGTTCTTGACGTATTTTTAGAGCGAAAAATATAGTTTTGTTTGAATATTGTTCAATAGTTTTGTTTATTTTTCCATTTTCTTCGCTCTGGTGTCGTGGTCGCAAAACGCGACGTTAAGTTCTGCCACTCAACACGCAATGCCTCCAGAGCTCGGCAAAAAGTGGGGAACGGAGTATCTTAATACTAGGTTCCCTCTGCCTAGCCTGCTGTGAGCGGGATACAGTGTGAAGCTGAATTAGTTTTATTTCTTAGTTTTGTTTATTTGTTCGTGTATTGTAACCAAAATCAAATCTGTAAAACCGACTCGTTGGAGGTTCGATCCTTACTCGAGAAGTTAAAATATTTATTTAAATTTATATTTCCATTACTTCGCTCTGGTGTCGAGGCAAAGCGTGGCGTTGAGTTCTACCACTCAAAACGCAATGCCTCCAGAATTTAGCAGAAAGTGGGGAACGGAGTGTCTTAACACTAGGTTCCCTTTGCCTACTCTGTGTGCAGGTTACAGTGTGAAGCTAAAATATATTGCGTATTTTATATACGAATGAATTTTATATGCTGTACAAATCTCCCAATAACAACTCGTACATGATCGATACTAGAAAAATCCAAAAATATCAATCATAACTGTACATTCTATGTTCGACAGTATTTTGTTTTGACAGTAAGTAAATTGAGTTCAGCTGGCGGGCATTAAGCAAATAACATTATATAAATTTTTATTTAATAATTATTCAACATGTTTTGCTTTTAAAAACAATTCTTTATATATTTTTTATATAAAAATGATCACCTTGAAACCTATATATTTTTACATTTTTGTCGTAAAATTATATTTTTCGGCCCATAATTTAATAAGGACGGTAAGTATAGCATTTATCGTCTAGTGTCTATGGGTAGTTGGTAGATTTAACAGATTGACAGATTGAAAAATTTCCTAGTACTTATATTTTGTTGCGTTTTTGTTTTGCAGCTTCACGTTGTATCTCGCACAGAGCAGAATAGGCAGAGGGCACCTAGGGACCTTGTATTAAAACACTCTGTCCACTATACCATAATTAGTAAACGAACTCAGAACAGACGCTTATCAAAGCGAAGAAATTTTTTTTTCAGCTTCACGCTATCGCACAGCAGTGTAGGCAAAGGGAACCTCGTGTTAAGACACTCCCGTTCCCCACTTTCCGCTGCTATAAATTTAAATAAATCTCCTATCTTCGAGTGGGCATCGAATCTACAACCAGTTGATTTTGCAGCACACTTGGCGCCCCTAATCCACGAATGGCCTCGTCAATTATTTTAATTCCACAAGTGAAAATCAAACCCACAGCCTGTCACAGTCGCAAATTACTGCCCCACCACCACTAGCCTCCATCAAAAAATATAATAAAGACAAAATTCAAATGGCAAATCACTACTTAAAAGTAATCCATACTTTCATCTAATTCAAATGTCATATGGTCATTCCCATAGCGAGTTTGTTTAAACAAAGGGAATATTTATTTGGTAGCGCTACGATTGCGGAACACATTCAGGCTTCACCCGCAGCTTAGCTTTACCCGTATATGTGAAATTAGAGAGGCGAACTCCAAATGAATATTTTTGTACATTTAAAACATTTCACGAAAGGACAGACATTTCGTACTCAACGATTTGAAATACATATTCATAATGGAGAGAATGTGTTTGTATGTACATATGTTTATATGAGGTACAAAGGTCTGTACGAGTATGTTATTTTTGGGAAATGTTAATTTTTGATCAAATTAGATCAAAAACATTTTAATATTATTTAAAGTTAAGCTTCTCATTATGGTTTATTTAATCTTAAAAAATAGAGTCGAATTCACAGCTTTCTTTTACGGAAGTCGATTAAAACAGAAAATCTTTCATATTTCTTAAAACAATAACGTTATTAGATTCCCAGGTTTGACAATTTGCGGGATACAGCGTGAAGTTGAAAGAAGTGATTATGAAACTGAAATATCTTAACAATCTGCAGTGCGATGTTCATTCTTTACAGAGTTTATCGACCCTATTATCCCTCTAGTGGTCGTTCGCGTCTAGACTGCTACGATGTGCACAGTGTGAATCCTTGGTCTTCTTATATTTACTTTCTTGGAGAATAATCTGGAGAATAATACTATTATAGTAAGATTATCGCTATTAGCATCTAAATATATTAAAGTCGAAATTACTTCAAAGTATGTTTGCTGAATGTAAACGAGATGATTGAGGCTTCTCTAATAGCTAGTGATGTTTATATTTAAAACGAGTGATCAGCTTGTGGCTTCGCCCGCTTATACTACACAAATAATTATTAACCAATCTTAATTATTTTTGTGTTTTTTAAAACAGAATTACTTATAGAAATTCAACAAAATATTTAGACCATTGATCAAGATACTTTAAACTGGCAAGCAGATAAACATTTTAAATTTTATTATTTTGGATTCCGTTACTGCCTTCAGTAATAGATTTTCTCGTACATCTTTCATGTACGATCGATCGGTCGATCGTAACGATCAGTTACAATTTTATTACACCTATGATATATTTCTAAATTAATATAGACTGTACTATATAACGCGCAATGTTTCTAATATTTTTTAATATTATGTTATTTCTACCTACGCGAATGTTTTTTTTAGCTTCACGCTGTAACCCACACATAGCAGGGTAGACAGAGGGAACCTAGTGTTAATACACTCCGTTCCCCACTTTCTGCCGAGTTCTGGAAGCATTGCGTGTTGAGTTGCAGAACTCAACGCCGCGCTATGCCTCGACTCCAGAGCGAAAAAATGGAAATATAAACGTAAATATATATATTTCACTTCTTCAAGTGGGGATCGAACCCACAACCAGACGATTTTGCAGCGCACGAAGTCACACCCTTTGCCACTGCGTCACGACGGCCTAATATATTTTTAAGGCATATATATATGTGTGTGTGTGTGTGTGTGTGTGTGTGTACACACATACACATAAGATTGTTCAGACACTCCATTCTCCACCTCTCAATTTTTCAAGATATTGCGTATTGATTGGAGAAAATTAACTAATATATAAGAAATCAGAAGCTCATTAATTATAATAAGAATCATATAAAAACAACATTCAATATAAGAATATAACCTACAGATGATTTAACCACAAGTAAGATTTATTTTCTTTTTAGGGTCGATGCTAACGAAATTGCCTCTGTGCTTCATTAATTATACGCCTCAACGATCTCCTCCTCAGAGTTCAAGTACGCTGCTGTAAATATACGTAAAACTTCTGAGATCTGTTTTGTTATGTAATTTTTTGTCATATATAATGTTGTTAAAATGTTTTTTTTTGTTAACGTTCTATAGGGAACCTGGGAACCTAATGTTAAGACACTCCATTCCCATGAAAGCCACTTCTGTTCCCCACTTTCTGCGGAATTCTGAAACGATTTCTCCTCGAATCAGAATCAAACCACAACCTATCGCGTTTACAGTCACAAATCTGTACCTCTAAGCCACGACTGACCTCTTTTTGTAACGACTGCTTTTTATACGGCCCTCATACCTAACAAGTTATCGCTCTTAACCTTTGAGAATGAAAAGGGGTAACTATTTTTATCACAATCGATGAAATATTTGCTGATAGGCAAAAATTTTTTTACAAAAATTGTTTGAATTATATACTTATTAGCTTCAGCTTCACGCTGTATCCCGCACACGGCATGGTAGGCAGAGGGAACACAGTGTTAAGACACTGCATTCCCCAAATTCTGTAGGCATTGCGTGTTGAGTGCCAGAATTCAACGCCGTGCTTTGCCTCCACACCAGAGCGAAGAAATAAAAATATAAACGTAAATAAATATTTCACTTCCTCGAGTGGGAATCGAACCCACAACCGTCGCGTTACAGTTACACCTTGTGCCGCTGCGCCACGACGGTCTCAATCATCCACAGTTTGTACTCAATACCTAATCATATTTGTTACATTAGATCGTCATTTTTTCTTATGCAGTGGAAAATAGGATGAAAGAAGTGACATAACATTTAGTTGTAAGTTTAATTCTTATAAAAGATATTTTTTACGCCCACTGGGGGGTACAAACGTGTAACTGTAAGCGCGACGATTGTGGGTTCGATTTCCACTCGAGGCATATTATTATTTCCACAGTCAAATAAGGTAAAGTGACGCGTTGGAATCAGTCACTCTAAACGTAATGGCTTAAAGCTTGCATCGTAAGCGGAAAACGGAGTATCTTAATACAAGGTTCCTTCTACCTACAAGGTTCCCTCTAAATATAAAATTCGCCTACAATATATAAGACAAAATAACGTTGGCTTTAATTATGTGCAATAAATAGAAAACATGTTTATTTTAAAAACCAACGTCATTTTAAAACGATAATAACCACTTAAAAATACAATCAGTGAAAATGAAAATGTACACATTGCGACGGTCGTACTTTATATTTTAACTAGTGGCAAAGCTGGAAGCTTATCTGGCGAGACTCCGCTACCTAAAATTTTCAATGCACAGAATATGCTTTTTAAGCTTATCATGGCAAATCTCCTTATTTCTTTTTCATTTTTCAAGTATTTCTTTCTTCTCTTAAGATTTAACAAACCTAAGAAGTAAGTTAGGTATAATATATTTGTAATGTGAATACATCTTTATTAATTATTAGGCGATCATAATTTTATTGATGTCTATATTTATACAAAACTTTTTTACACTGCACATGGTACGGTAGAGAAAGGGAACACGGGAACCTAATGGTAAAATACTGCGTTCCTCCATTCGATTCCTACTCGAGGCAAATCTCGAGTAGGAATCGAACTTACAACCTAACGGCATTTACAGCCGCACCTAACATTTTCAATGTGAACATAATATGCCTTTTAAGCTTATTCTGGCAAATCTCCAATTCTATCTTCTGAGATCAAATAAAATGTATATTTGTGGATGTGACTCACATGTTTTCTCTCATTCTGTGTACAAGCCAAGTAAAAGCAAAAGCTTGGACAAAGAGACGGACAGTTTCTATTGATTGTTCTAATTGTCGATAAAAGTTTATTTTAAAATTGACAAAACTGCATATATCTCTCTTCTACTTGCTATTATTAAATGCAGTGATAAAATTTTAATACCCACTCAATATTAATTCATACCACTCGACACGCAATGCTCCCAAAATTTAGCAAAAAGTGGGGAACGGAGTGTCTTAACACTTAAGAATACTAAATTTATCCAAAACAAACTTAAACGATTCCACTTTTACTAAAACATACGAGCTTAATATAGTGTATTATTCAACGGGATCCCAGTCCGTCTATCCATCCGTAGGAAGGCTGATTCGTTTATCTTTTATACAACTACATACAACGCTCGATGCTCCCTCTGGTGAAAATTTTAGAGAGAACTGACAAATATAATGAAGTTACAAAATATGTTACTTATTTAAAGTGTTAATCCACACCCAAGAAAGAAAATCACTTTCTTGGAAAATTTTTAAGTAGCGAGAACCCGCGCCTATTGGAAGCAATCTAGGTACTCTGACCATTGAGCCATACGTTATCATCAACATCGGAATTCTTATACGTTTATATACTTATTTATGTTAAAACAAAAAGCACTTTACGTAGATACACACTCGTGTATCTCGTTCTCAAGAGAAGGGCCTATCCATCAAAAGACGAAAGTAATAGGAGCCAATTATAGGAGCTTAACGCTGAATTTGGTACTTTCAGCATGAAAGATAAAGATAATAAAATAGAAAAAGATACATGATAAAATATTTTAATATACACTAAGGAATACTTGAAGCTTTCAATTATAACTTACAGAGGCTGATGCATATCAGCTTGTTTATATGCAGGTGAAGGCTATATGTTTATATATTTTTAATTATTTTTTAACAGGATTAGTTTGTATAAAATACTAATTATTGTTTTATTTGAATAAAATATTTAAATACATATGTTAATATATAAATTTAATTGACTAAAAAAGAAAACATAATTATTTATATTATAAATTTTCATTTTTTTTGCTATATATGTAGTATAAATTCTCATTTTAGATCCATGGGAAGTACCCTTTAGGTTAACATTACGCGGTGAATCATACAAAATGCAGCAAAATCGATACATAAATGGTCATATTCAACTTGGTGGCTTTACACTATCTCGAGCCATCAAAACCATTTAGGTTTTGAGAGAGACAATAAAGCTATCCTATAAGGGTTTCATTGTTACCCTTCAGTTACGGAACCCTAAAAAGAATAGAATTAATTGAATAACCTAATAAAATATAATTCTATACAGCTTAAAACAAGTGCAATATCCATCAACCTTAAATAAAATTGCTTCAGTAAAAGGAAAATTCCTCAGATTTTATAAAAACTAAAGAGGCAGCGTTCATAACAAGCTATTTACCATTCAAGGAAGAAAAAGGCGAAGTGGAGCTTGAAAGAAAATATTATTTCTCGTTCTTTTTTTTTCAAGTATTTCTTTCCTTACTTAAGATTTAACAAATCTAAATTACGTAAGTTAGAGATATAATACGTTTGTAATATAAATATCTTCATTACTTTTTAAGTGAAGTGGTAAACTCTAGGGGTATTTCGAGTTGAGTGGCGGAACTCAACACCGTGCTTAGCCTCAAGTGGGAATCGAACTCATAACATGTCACGTTAATCATGCTGTACATCCATTAAAGTATACATAAAGATCCCACTGTAACTCAGATACTATTAAGAGGAAATCTCCGATGAAACTAGATTATATACAAATATACCCTTGGGCAAAAGCTAATTAGTTTGGGGAAAGTTAATACTGTGCTAGTTCGTAAGTTATTTGTAAGCATATTGTAATTAATCACAGATTTTTTTTTCAGCTTCACGCTGCATCCCGCACGTTGCTGGGTAGGCAGAGGGAGCTTAGTGCTAAGACACTCCGTTCCCCACTTTCTGCTGAATTTAAGAGGCATTGTGTGTTAATTGGCGGAGCTCAACTCCACGCTTTTCCTCGACACCAGAGCAAACCAATTATAATATTAAATATTTCATTTCTTCATGTGGAAATCTGAACACGTATTAATCTTGGATTTTTTTTACTCCAGGCTCGCTTCGGCTCAGCTGTGATATATATCACATATATTTTACCTGTAAGAATTATCTTGCCGAAATGTCTGTGTACAATAATCGCTTTTTCATTTTTATATTTATTTTTAGAGCTTCAGGCTGTAAAGAGAACTTAACGTCGAGCAGTTCATTTTCAAATTTCAACCCAGCTTTCGAGATATTGAAGTAAATAATTCTTTCCCTGGAACGGAAATCGAACCCACCGTCGAGCTTACAATTTGATACTATGCCGCTGCCCAATTCATATTTTAAATAGAAAAATCTTAATAAAATTTTCCAAATACTTGAAATAAGTCTTATACATATATGTGTCTGTTCTTAGTAATAAATGGTTTTAAGTTCAGTCGAACGGCTACAACGATCCAGACTAAAACTTTAAGCTGCGCTTGTGTTTAATGTATTGTAGATAATTAGCTCGTCTGTACATTAGTTCATCTACAGCTTAGTATTTGTAACTACTACTAACCACTACACTAAATATTATAGTTTTTAAGACTTACTTTACAAGAACTTTTAAAATAACTGAGTAAACGTTTCCAGTTTAATATAGAGGGAGATAAATTAATACGAGGGAGATAAAAAAAAAACAATACGATGTGATAGGAAATTTAAAGAACAAGTATGATAGGAGAAATTTTTGGGCATTAAATGCCTAGTAGAGCGATACGTACTCCGGGTCCACATCCTCCTCTTTGCAGTAAAAGTGTTATAAAAATCGGTTCCCCTGCTCTAGAGGCGAAAAATTTAAAAACGTTCAATTCTATTTTTAATGATATGGAAAAATACAGTTATTTACATGTCTGTATATCTAATTTATTTATATGAATAACGAAGTACTCTGTATATCCCTTGAGATATTCCTGTATGATTTTTTCCGTATGATATATCTCTTTAGCTATTTACCATTCAAGGATAGTTTTCTTTTTCCATCTTCAGTCCAATTTCGAGACATTATATGCTAATTAACGACTTCGCTTTTCTATAGAAAGAAAATAGAAAATAAATACTTTTATTATTCCCCAGTACCAGATTTCAAAAAAATTAATCAGATACAAAAGTTATTACAAACCTGAAACCTTAGCGTATAGTGATCACTTAACCAAAACAATAATATATAATATACATTATATTAAGTACCTAAGTATATTTCATTTACACATCCTTATAAAGAACTTTTCCGTTTTCCTCCTATAGGAAGTTTCTACTTAATTCGCACTCATACAATGAATATACTTAAGAATAAAAATATATTCGATATTCTATTTAAGTATATATTATTTCATAAATGCTTATTTATGAAATGCGTACAGTTCGCGAGGTTAAGCTGAGCTTTGCATTAGTGTGGGTGAATAATGAAAGTAAAGTCAGAAAAACACTATTAAAATTAAAGCTTAGCATCAGAGATCGAAAGAAAATAAAAAAAATACAATATATATCAGTTGTTCTTCTTTGGAGATGGCATTCTAATAATTTCCATTGTCATCTGATATGTAACTTATTATTATTATTTAATTTTGCTTATTTATGAATTGTTCCGTTATAACATCAAGAACAACATTATATCCATGATTTTCTTTTTCTATTTTTTCCTGTTTAGTCAGATACATTGGCCAATTTTTGTACAGTGACGGCGCCAATATTATCTTTCAATTTCAATAGAAATATTCAGAAAATATTTAAAAAATATTAAGATTAATTTCAATAAACATACATAACTAAAAATATTCAATTTCGATCAAGAAATAAAATATTGAAATTTAAATAGAGACAGCATGTTAAGCTTTCGACGGAAATAGCAAACGGAGTGACAGTGCAAGGTTCCCTCTGCCTATTCTACTGTGGACAGGATTACAGGATGAAGCTGATTTTAATGGTAAAGAACAATATATTCCTCAACAAATAGAATACAAAAACATTCACATTAAGAATTAAATAGTGACGCTACTATAAGTACAAGAGGTCGGTTGTCAAAAAAAAAACAATATAAATCAGTTTAAGCCAAACAAGTAACATACTGTATATGAAAATTCTAACTAACGCGAATGCACTAATGCAGAGCTCAGCTTATATCTCGCGGACTGTCTGTAAATTAAATAGGCATATTGATTGATTGATTTTTCCAACATTTAGTAGCTTGTTTGTATGTTAATATTACTTATAATGTCATGTTCGTTTTTCCAATTGATTTTCTAATATATTTTTTTAGCTTACAAATAAAAATTAGGTTATTTAAAATTGGAGGCCGTCGTAGCGCAGCGGCTCGAGGGTATGACTGTAACGTGACGATTGTGGGTTCCCACTCGAGGAAGTGAAAGTATTTATGTTTATATTTCCATTTCTTCGCTCTGGTATCGAGGCAAAGCGCGACGTTTAGTTCTGCCACTCAACACGCAATGCCTCCAGAATTCGGCAGTAAGTGAAGAACGGGGTGTCTCTACACTAGGTTCCCGCTGCCTACCCTGATCTGTGCGGGATACAGCGTGAATCTGAGAAAAATGCTAGAAAATTGTCTTCAATCCATTTAAAAATTTATCTGTCTAAATAGATATAGAAAATAACAAAGAAAACGCTCAAAACGAATAGGTCTATGACGCCTTGAACGAAGGAACCCTTACTTTTATTCAGGCTAAGCTTAACCTCTGGCTACGTCATAAGCTCTCCCATTAAGAGAATCCACTGAGCTGCTGAATTTCTAGATAATGCGAACGCTCTCGCCAGGAAATTCCTTTATGACGTGAGAAAATTTAATTCCAGTTAAGAATGGACTGTTATCTAACGGAATTTTTAGTTTAGTCAAGGTGTATGTGAGGTACTAAGCAAAATGTATACTTGTATTACTCCTAAGTAAATGTATATATTTTATTTAATTTACTTTAAGTCTTTTTTTTTCTTTAATTAACATTTCGTCATAGTTAAGTAACTGGATGTAATCTAGTCAATTTTACTGGCAGTATTGGTTTTCAATTGATAAACGACTTTGGTAACTTTTGATTGATAGCGTAATATGGACGTATGTGGAAATGAAAAACATTTTTATAGTTAACTTTCTGTAATTTGGAATATTATAGGGCTTTTGCTTTAAAACTTTAAGAAATAAGAAATATAATTGGATTACTTATAACTTTTTTGCTATTTTGTTATCTTCACGGTGTATCCCGCATACAGAAGGATAGTCAGAGGGAGCTTAATGCTGAAAATTTAATGTCTCACTTTGCCTCAGCACCAGAGCGAAGTAATGAATATATTCTATTATTCTTTATAGTCATACCTTAGTACACACTCAAGCCTAACTTAACGTTAAAAATGGAAAACATTCTTTTAAATCAAACAATAATAGTATTGTTTAATTAATCACAACTAGGCGGTGCGTAGAGAACGGAGTGTCTTAACGGTTAATATTAGGTGGCCTCTATCTTCCCTACTGCAGCCCAAGCCCGAA
>DWGR01001912.1:0-14800 GCA_018247715.1 Heliconius burneyi | reverse complement strand
TATAGCCCAGTTTTACGCACTCAAACTCTAGATAGCTGTGCAAAATTTACTTTAAGATATTTCTTACATTTGATTATCTTTTTCTCAATTTCCCGAGAACATTGCGCAAAATTTCGTAAAACAACTTCACGGCCTAGCGACCACGACTCGTCAACCGTACTATATACATATACTACTAATCTGTCTGTACTGTACATATATTTCGCCAAACAGTAATGTATTAGCCTCGTCCTGTCCCGCTGTGCACACGCCTGGCGAGCTCCAGCCGTCGGCTCACGTGTTCACGGCTTCACGCTTCAATTACTTATATAATAAATCGTATTAAATAAATTTCGGGTTAAGAAGCTTTATGTTATAGCCAATTGGAAGATATAATCTTTTATATTTCAATGATTTGTGTATTTTATAATTAATAATCAGAGAATAATACACATGGATATCACAAATTTCTGTAAAAGAGTATTCACAATCGTTTATTCACAATTAGAAATGTTTCATAAATTAATAATACATCTATCGCCGTTTATTGCTGAACCTTTATAGAGTGCCACCCGTCCCGGCTTAGGTCCAAGTAATACATAACTTATTAAAATTGTTTTATCATATTCGTTATTATATTTAGAGAATAACTTATAATAATTTGAAACCTTTTTCCCATACACTAGACATTTGGACATTTTATTCACAGCGAACACAGCGACTAATACGAGACTAATTAGCGTGTCACAATAAAATGTGTAAGTAGAGACACTCGTGTCCATGCAGAGACACTCGAAGACACTGTGCGTACCTACACGTGTTTATTGTCGTTGTGTATTCATGTTTTAAGATTTATAATTAGGTTATTAACCATACTTTTAACTTTGAATATATCTCATTCCGTATCTTTCTCCACTTGCTTGCTTAGTTTTACCTATACTATATAAGGAACTTATCAGTTTGTTATTTTATATAATTTAATATAATATAAAATGTTTTTATCAGCAATAGCAGAAAATGCGGAATCAAATGGATATCTTTCTATTTTGTCAGCTTCACGTTGTAACCCGCACGTAGCAGGGTAGGCATACCTTAGTGTTAAAACAAATCACTTTCCGCCGAGTTCTGGAGGCATTGCGTGCTTAGAGGCGGATTTTAACGCCGCGCTTTGCTTCATGATACATCAGAGCGAAGGAATTAAAATATTAAATATTTAATTTCCTGGATTATCTTATCAGATATCTATATGGCACAAATAATTTCCATATCTACAACTTATCAAGAACAAACTTCAAACTGTCTCTGCGACTATAATATCTGTATCCTCTTATCTATTGAGCATTGAAGTAGAGAAACTAAGAACAAAGTTAGAGAGTAACAAATTGAAGTTTATACGGTAGGCTTTAAGCACTCGGCCAAGATTTGGTATTAAAGGATGAGTTACAACATAATATAACCAACGATTAACGATTTAAGCTACAAACAAGTAGTCAAATTGATAACTAAGTTGAAATAGAAACTTAGAACAAGATGTAGTAAGTTTTAATCTAACAAACAATTTGTTCACCTATGCGTGTTCGAGGAGATGTAAAGGGCTGTCATAAAATTTGACGTGTTCTGTCGATCTGGGGCGCTCTTGTGAATAATTTCACAAGTATTTGTATGAGCTGCCATAAAATTATACCACGTACAGACTTTTCGGTGTTTTGCGAATATAAACATCGTGCGGGCAATAAACCTAAGCGAGGTCTATCTCTGAATAATAAAATGAAGGGAAACTTCACAATTCAGACCATTTAATGTTAATATTATATAATTTGTAGATTGAGAGACGAAACTCAACCACTTACCGCAGCCGCAGTTAGCCACACTTTATTTTACCGAGACCCGGAGTCGAACCCGCAACTTTTCTTTGCTTCTGAGTAAAGTCTGATAGCGCACCATTGAGGCTTGATGGCCATCTTTTTTGTACCCTTAATGGCTAACATAATTTATAAAAATATAATTTGAGTTCAAATACAACATTATGACTATTCTAATATCGTTCGTAGTGAAGTAGGACAGCGTTTCGCTTTAGTTCTGCGTTCGGAATGAATTGTTCGCATGCTCGGCCATGGAAAGCGCGGCGCTGAGTTCCGCTACTCATTTTCAAGAACAGTGTGTTGTAATACTCTGCCTACCCTGCTATATCCCACATTAAACATGAAACTAAAACGTATAACTAGGTCAGGTTTTTAACCGCCTGTAATACTAGGCGTATTCGTCCAAAGCAAATATTCACCGCGATGGTAAGTATCAGTGATATTATTTTTTAATCCGAACATATTGCAGACGACGACATTCTACCCACTAGTTCATGTTTGTGTGTGTTCATGTTTGTGTGTGTGTTTCGGCACAAGGGTGTAACTTAATGCGCTACAAAATCGACAACCAGTGTTGTGAGTTCGATCCCCACTCGAAGGAGTGAAATATTCATTTATGTTTATATATCCATTTCTTGGCTCTGGTGTCGAGGCAAGGCGCGGCGTTCAGTTTTGCCACTCAACATGCAATGCCTCCAGAACTCGGCAGAAAGTGGAGAACGGAGCGTCTTAACACTAGGTTCCCTCTGTCTTCCCTGTCATGTGGGGGTACAGCGTGAAGCTAATAATTAAAAAAATCATTATATATGTCATTTATTGGTGTATAATAAAATTCTAAGTAATGATAATACTGTAAAGTTAGTTATTAAAATAGATTTTCGTCCATATTTTATTTTGGTCTATATAACAAAAGTTTGATGGTATTATTAAAGTTTCAAAGATTGTGGATAAATATTTATTTAGGTGACATACAATACGTAGGTAATAATACAAGTAAGCTAGTCCAACCGCTTGCAGGTACCGGTTTTCGGTAGGCGCAGGTCAACTCTCGTTCCATTCAAATATTTATAAGTCTCTATCTACAAAAGTATTATTATTTCTTCACTTTGAAATAACACAATAAAAAATATTAAAAACTTTTCTGAACTTAGAACAAACAACGCGAGAATATAAAGCACTTTTAGTTTTAGCTACAGTTGCGAAGATTTCAAATCTGAATACTTTTATAACCAGATTCTAGGTCCTCTTGTGGGGTAAATGCCAATTTCTGTAACTCTAATAAAACTTTGAATAACCCCAGGAATAACTTATTTTATGATGAACCGTAAAAGTGATATATAATACTGAGAACGCCATAAAAACGCTCGATGTATCACTTTTCTTCTACTAAGCGAAACTGATGCGTTTCGTGTATCGTCGAAGAAGCAATAACTTCACGGACCATAGCGCACGCAGCTTTCCAGAACGGACAAGGAAATTTAAACTTACCGACCGGAATTGCTTAGAGAGAAAAGAGGAAACAGCCAAAATAAAATGACCTATCTAAGATCTGCGACAAAATCGAAAATTCTATGACAGGATAGTGACGTAGTTCACTCGGCGCCGGTCCGTCATCGTTTGGAAATGCACGACGAATCAAAACCAACACATTAAGCTTTATTTATCGAAGTTAAAGAGAAATAGAGTATTCTATTTTGTATTTGATTAACCTACTTGCGTTGTTATAAAACGAGTAATTGATATTTGAGTAAAATTACGAGTGGTAGACTGCAATCGCAACATTCACTAATCTGTTGTTTTGTAGTACAATATATATTTCTTTTATTACAAAATGAATGTTGAGTAATAAGCTGATGTGATGATACACATACATTATAAAAATGACCTAACATTCGCATCTACGCCTATTGCGTATTCAATCTACAATTTTAATTAATTAAAAAAACATCAAATCAGCTTCACGCTGTATCCCGCACACAGCAGGGTAGGCCAGGTAGGAAGGAACCTAGTGTAGTAGACTCCGTTCCCCACTTACTGCCGAATTCTGGGGGCGTTGCGTGTTGAGTGACAGCACTCAACGCCGCGCTATGCCTCGACACCACAGCCAAGAAATGGAAATATAAACGTAAATAATAACTAATTAACTTCCTCGAGTGCAGTCCGAATCCACAACCATCGCGTTACAGTCACACCATCGTGCCGCTGCGCCACGACGGCCTTAATAAATTATTTTTTCAAATAATCCATTTTAGCTTTAAGATTATAAATTTTATTAACACTGTACAGTACAATATTAATAAAATTTATAATTGCTCTTAAAATCTTACCTAAATAAGCTTAACCTGCAAAACTCAGCAAAATATATGAATAATTACAATATTGTGCAAAAATACTGGCAAGTACAAAACGAGTTCATATCGCCGACAAGGCCGGAGGGAGGAGGCCTCCTTACATAGTTAATACCGCAGCCGGAGTGACCGCAGGGACTCGAGGCCTAATAATATTTCACTTCTTTTAGAACGTTCTTAAACAACATCAGGTATATCTTATGCATTAAATTATGAAGCTGATATATTAAACTGGTAAAGGCATCTACAAAAAGATGATTTTGGGACATTTCGTTTAATTTAAATATTAGATTTATTTTTAAAGTTAATACCTGTATTGTATCATAAGATAATACGCTGTATTCTGAACGTAGTAGGGTAGGCAGAGGGAACCTGGGCACCTAGTATTAAGACACATCGCTACACAATATTCGCCGAATTCTGATGGTTTTGCATGTTGAGTGGCAGAACTCAGTGCCGCGCTTTGCCTTGTTACTAGAGCGAAGAAATGAAAATTAAAAATATTTTATATCCTCTAGTGGAAATTGAACCCAAAATCTTCCGCGTTTTCAGTCGCATGCTTATGATGCGTCACTATTAGTCTCACTTCAATTCCCACTCGGGAAAATGAATTATTGTTATATTTATATTTTCTTCGCTCTAATAAATAGGCAAAGCGTGGCGTTGTGTTTCGCTACTCAACACGCCTAACTCAAAAATCAGCGGAAAGTAGAGAATATAATAAAATTATTAGTACTTAATAAAAAATATATTATTTTTATTATCTTCATCTTGCTTTAATTCAAAGATCTGAACCACTGATAAACATAATTCTCGATTAGTAGCTATACTGTAATTATACGTACATTAAAAGTTTATTGTTATTGTTACTTGTCTTGACGACCTTGTTACCTTGACGACTGCAGCGCATTTCACTCAGATTTATGAAAGGCAGTTATCTAAGACTCTACATATTTTAAAACTCCTAGGAGAACCAGAATTAACGCGATTTTACATTCTATAGTCCACGGAAACTACTTTAATTCATATAAAAATATAAAACAGTACAGCCATCTTTTAAAATTAAAATTATCTCAAAATTGAAATATATCGTCCCTGTGTTTTCATAGTAAAAAATAAAAGACCAGTGGACAGTCGACGCTCGGTGCGCATCGGTCTGGCAAAGCGTCGGCAGCGGCCGTGCTTAACGCACTGTCTCACTGCTACCCCACCAGTGAGTAAGGGGGATTTAATTATAAAAATAAGAGTAAGCAAGCTTAGTGAGGCTTTTTAATTTATTTTATATGCACAACAAGTAATCAAGTAAATGAAAGATGTTTTTTATCGCCATATCACACTTAATGTAGTCAAAAATTTTCCGTATATGAGTATATTCAATTTAATCTAATTCACAAAATTCGAAAGCCTGATATTGAGTTCCGTATCAAAAAGAAAAAGAAAATTACTTGAAGTATTTTACAACAAGATTCTCTCTGTCTTTTTTGTCATATGTAGGAGATATTATGTTAAAAATAAAGGAAAAAAAATAAGGTAAATTACTGTGCTAAAATGTTATACTAAAATATTTTCAAGTATATTTCTATACATTATATATCCAAAATTTATTATTATTCTATATTCTATATATTTTTGCGGTGGCGGAACTCACCGCTGAGCTTTGCTTCATTAACAAGCTACGAAATAAAAATATTAAATATTTCATACCCCAAGTAGGAATCGAACCGTACGTAACTGTCACTCTTACGGTAAAAGAAAATAACTTAACACCCACGCGCCAGAGACCAGACCTATGTGGTCTGGTCTCAGGAGATTTTTTTTATCGCTATAAATAAACTTTCTTGAAAAAAAAATGTAATATTCTTATATCTTCTTCAGAATAACTTCTCAGCTTTCAGTCCAGTTTAATGTAAATTCTGAGATTTACTTGAACGCTTTCTTTATGAAAAATGGGAATCATGTCCTAAAACTGTAAATGATTTTCTCACTTCTCAACAGATTTTTCTCGACATTAATTAGTATTCGTAGTTCTTTTCCTGCGGTCTCCTTACAATGTAAATATCTTTTGAAATCTTTTAAAACATTTTCATTGTAATTGTGTAGAGCTTAATTTCTTACGATTTTATCATTTGTTTAATGTGAATAATGTTAAATATCATATTTTTCATGTATGTAGACTATAGTAAGAAGTAAACGTAAATAAATCAGTTTATTTTATTGGGCTACATAAGCTGAAAAAAAATATATATTAAAGTAAAGATTTACTTAATACATTAACATAAAAAATAAACATAACACAATAAATATAAAAAAAAAACAAATTATAATTGATATGATTTCGACTCAACAAAAATGATATACAACTAAAACCACTTTTCCAAACTGTGTTAGTACCCTAAAATTAATTAACCCAATTTAGCTTAACCACGTTACTTAAAAACGGATATAGTTTATCCCAATTTCGGCGTACAGCGGATAAATGAATCTGTAAGATTTATCCCCTCCCCCCCCCCCAGTGGCAGGAGAGCCAGAGGGTCTTTTCAGCCATTTATTTCGCCTACTAATACAAATACTCGCTTATAGATGTTGAAAAATCATTCCACGCGTCATAAATTGGGGGCGACGGTAACAAATTGATGTCGAACAAAATTGTTATCGTTGCTTTGGGACGCTAATGGCGCGAGTTTAAAACTGCCATTATTTTCTTCTTATGAACATCGGGTGCAAGTAATGCTAAATATTTATCAAAATTACAAAACAACCAAGCTTTGTTGTGTGTGTGAACGTATTAAGCTTTGTTGTATTTACAGTTGTTCATTTTGATTGCTTATTTATCTTTGCTTTTCGTAACTGAAAACCGTTATTATGTTTATTTAATAACAGCCATAGTCTACTAAGCGTGGGTGTTGGGTCTCTAACGGTACCAAATAAGAGCAGAACAAAATATGGGTTTAGAATATAAATAAAATATATAAATTCAATACCTAAATATAAAAAAAAATATTTTATATTTTTTAATATAAATTATTATTTATATAATTTTCTTTTATATTCCAATAACATGTTAATACATATATTATCTTTTATTTTATATTTTAATTTAATAATTGGCTGAATAGAATTTTATTGTAGTTCGGTAAGCTTTCAAGAATGATGATTAAGAAAAACAAATGCGCGGTAATTTAATCTGGGCGCCAAGAAAATAATGACTGGGAAAAATATTTTCCTGTCAAATGAAAGCGTAAAAAACGAAATATAAACTTGATATAATAAATTACATAGATTTATTATTATAGTGGCATTTTTAGGGTTCCTTACCACAAAAGGAAAAACATTTGCATTTTATGTAAAATTCGCCGCATAATCGAAGTAGAAAGAGTAGTTTCCGTAGTCCCACAGTTATGAATTGAAAATTTGCAATACAAAAAAAACTGAAAAGATAAAATTTATAGATATTTCATTGAAAAAGTAATCATCAAAATTAAGTCTGTAGTCTTTATTCGGCGATTAATCATAGCCTATAGGGTATTTCCCATGGAGCCAAAATTATAAAATATTTGACAAGAGTGAGGAAAGGAAAAAATAGAAAAATGAGTGAGTACGCCCACAAATTTAAGTTCAATTACATTTATAAGTCGTAAGTACTTCCCGTTCACCTACAATTTCAAAATTGGTCGGTTTTCTAGTTGGGCGGACCGCACAATTTCTTTTTGAGAATGTAACTTAAAAGATATTACGTAGACGTTTTGATACAATATGTTTATTAATCATCTCACCAAATACCATTTATTTGTAATGACTAGAGTTGTATTGTTAAAATACTTGGAAGCCGCTGTAAATCTCTAATAGTTAGACCGTTATAGATTGTTCGAATATTTTGTACCCATTGTCTAAAATCCAAACATTTTAATTGCTATTACATTACACCAAAATACCCTATTATAAGCAATATGATGGTTTTAGAATTAGAGTTCATTTATAATATTCAGAAAGCCTTGATAAAGGTACAACACCGCACAGTAGCCGCTAAGCCGACATATTGAAGCCGAATACTTGCCCGAGGCAGAAAAATCCTCGTCTAACGAAACACCGTACACGGTAAGCCGGTCGGGTAATAACTGTGTTATTACATTTATTAAATGTACGAAATATCGAGAATGAATGAGAATGTGTAAATTGTATTTATAAACTATTTTACTTTAATGTGTAGAAGGATAGTGTCATAACAAAGCAAATATAAGTTTTAAGTTCAGATAAAAAAACTTACACGTAACGTCTCTGAAATTGGGCGGTGCGTAGGGAGCGGAGAGCTGTAACACTATATGATCGCCTCTTCCCTGCTGTGCAGGATACAGAATGAATCTAAAGATAAATATGTACATATATTACTTTACCCCATAGCAACGTAAGAGCTTATAATTAGTGTGTGAAAACAACATTAAATTCTAGGGAAAGGGAATGAAGAAAACACACATCACTAACTCTATTTCGGGAGATGAAAAAATATATAGACAAAAAAGAAAATTAGATAGGTAGTATAAATGAAAGTAATGCAATATTGCACGAAACACATCGAAATTTAGAATTTAAAAAATTAAATCAGCTTCACGATGTATCCTGCATACAGCAGGGTAGGCAGAGGGAACCTAGTGTAAAGATACTCCGTTCCCCACTTTCTGCTGAATTCTGGAGGCATTGCGTGGTGAGTGGCAGAACTCAATGCCGTGCTTTGCCTCGACACAAGAGCAAAGAAATGGAAATATATACTTACATAAATATTTCACTTCCGTCGCGTTACAGTCATGCGCAAGCGTACCCTTGTGCCGCTGCGCCACGACGGCCTCACATCGAAATTTACCAAAATATTAATTTTTACTATTGAACATCGACTATCGCAGCCAAAATATATAAGTTTACAATACGTGTTATTCTATAAAGTATAAAGTACCTTAAAATATTTTACAACGGAACGTTAAATAAAATATGAGAGTGTGCAGCATTAGTGCCGTCTGGTTCGACACAATTTATGATGCGTGGAATAATTTTTCATCCGTATCGTGTATTTCTACTAAATAGACGCTTTATAAGAAAATACATGATGAAAATGACGAGAAAACCTATATATCATTTTGTGTGAAAAAAATCACGAGTTAATAATTTCTGTTTGTTGAGAAAAGATGTAAACGTATCACTTTAATTTTTTTCTTTTTGATTATGAAAATATATTTTTATTAGTTAGAAGCAGGGTTATTAGTTCAGTGAGTAAAGATATTTAAATTATTGATCTACGTACCCCACATCCATAAACCGTAACTCATAGGATTAAATTAAAGTCCGGCGTTAAGTTCTGCCCTTCAACACGCAATGCATCGAAAAATTCGATGCAAAGTGGAGAACAGAATGTCTTAAGACTAGGTTCCCTCTGTCTACCCTGTTGTTTGCGGGATACAACGTAAAGCTAATTTAATTTTGATTTCTTATAGGTACTTACGTACAGTAAACCAAGAGCATAATATATTATTATCTTCGGCCTTACTTACTTTTCCTTTTGATGACTGAACTGAACTGGACGGAGCAGCGAGTATCGAGGTACTGGTAGTAAAATAACTTTATAATGAAAGTATTGGCATTATATATACAAAATAACTTAAAGAGCTTTAGCAATACACTATATTTTTTTCCACAGATTGACTTTAAAATTTCTAAAATGACAACTATATGTATATATATTATGTGAGTTAGGTACTCTTAATTAATTAGCTATACGCTGTATACAGAGGGAACCTGGGAACTTAATTTTAGGACTCTATTCCCATTAAGTTCCGTTCCATCACCAGAACCAGAAACTACCTGAGAAATATTTTTTATAATTTATTTTAACCGGTTCATGTGTCTACTACGAGGTGTTTCAGATCTACACAATATTCCAAATCTGATTAGATAGACTCAATGGTTAAGTAATAACGTACTTTAAAACTAAAATGTAGTATCTCTTTTTGATTTCATGAACAATCGATTCGAAAATAAAAACTGCCATATGACACGTCGCGGTGACGGGCGCCGACACTGTCAGTGTTTATTGGCCAGCCCTCCACACCATCACGCGTCTGGTTAGACGCGTGACGGTGACTGATTTTATTTCCTATGAAAAATATATAAAAATCAATGGATAGTTACTTTATTTTTTTATAGGTTTTCAATTTTTTTTTCTATATTTATTTATTTTAATGATTTTTAAATGTATTTAAAAGAATTGGCTCAGACATCTTACAATTAACACTTACACTTTTTTTAAAGATGATCGATATCGTATCCTTGATTAGATTTGAAAATGGATAAATAAATATTTTGTCCCTTTTTATTTTAATTGTAAGCTAATTATTTTTTTTTATTATTTAATTATAACTATTTTTTTCCTAAAAATGACATTACATTATTATACTGATATATTATTAGCTTCACACGAAATACCATACATAAAGCCAGTTCCAATTAAGATACTTCCGTTCCCGACTTTTCAGCGAAATTTCGAAGTTTTACGAATTCAGTGGCGAAACTCAACGCCGCGCTTTGAATCCTTACCAGAGTGATGTAATTAAAATATTAAAATTTAACAGTCATACTCTTGTACCACCGGGCCACAACGGTCCCGTATATATTATTAAATCCTACCTAAATAATATAATGACGATAAGAGAAGTAAATGATATTAAAAAGCCATCACAGTAAATGCGACTCATGTCGTCAACTGAAAGGCGGAGTCGAGCTAATAAATTTTGTGGAACATCAATTTTCACTCACTATCGGAGTCAGACACTGGTTTTTGCTACAATACTCGTTATCAGACATAGATGTGCAGTACTTATATATTTTACAAAGTAAGTATATTAATCAGTCGTTTGAGTAAACACTATGGTTTGACGGAGAATATTTCAATTGCTTTATATACCTATATATGTATTTACCTTTACCGTTGACATACTATCTCTCGTCTGCCACCATTAGGACATATTTATTGTATGGTCGTGTATGGCTGAGTTGTAAATCAACTTATGGTGGTAGACTAGAAATAGACTACATAATTTGAATAAAGTTGATAGAAGCCACAACATGTTAAAGTTTATTAAAATAGTTACAAAAGTTAATTTTAAATTGGAACGTTAATAATTGTATTTAATAAATATAAAAATAAAGTTAGCTAACTAAAGATTTAAATTATTCTATAAGAGACCGAATTCTATATACATTGGTCCTTCCTGCCATTCACTAAGTCCGATGCGGACCATCGGTTACAAATGCAACTTACTGTGTGATGCGCCTCGACGTATTGGCTTTTAATATTGAAAAAATATCCGGGATTGTGGAATCTAATATTGGAACTATCAATATAGGAATCTTTATATTGTATATACCTATAGAGAATTTTAAGTTGTAGTAATAGAACATTTTTTTACTAAGTATATATTAAACTATTTTTAAATTCTGCTCTAACGTTGCGTATTAGGTAAGTGGTGAAACTCGTCTATCATCTAGTCACCAGAGAAATTTAAATAATTTACTTAATTACAGTTAGACAGGTTATATAAAAATGGGACTTTCGCGAAATACTCGCGTCACTATAAAAAATTAAAAAAAACAGGTCTAATGCGAGTCAAACTCGCATTTCGCTAATAAGTATTCTTTTTTTTTTCAAACTTTAAAGGACAATGATGGCTTTATTTACATTGTAACACTTACCTTATACATACGAGTACTTCCTTAAACATGATATTTTTGATTTCACAATTCAATATAAAAGGTCAACATTTTTTATACACCGAATTCAAAATAAATAATTCAATATAAAAACTTCACAGTATTATTTATTTATTGAATTATGTTTTATAATTAAATAATAATAAAACAAAATTGATTAAAATAATTAAAATATATTTCTAGTAGTATTAGCTAGTTAACTTCCTCCCGTGAAATAGTCAAGGGGCCACTATTCCAGTGCGAGATGAATGTTTGTATTTCGACGAAGCTTTCGGACTGGCGGGATACCATCTACACATTTTGTTTATCTTTTTTAACTAGTTTTATTGTATAAAGATTTTTTAAACTGAATTATGAAGTTAACTCGTAAGGCATAAAGTTTTTTTAATACTTTATGCTTTATATTTAAATTCAAAAACATTATTTTTAACTTCGCATTACATTATTTTAAATAGCGTCCTGTTTTTTATATAATAACCCAATTATATAATATACCCAAACCAATAAAAAAAATATCATCTTAAGTCGCCTAATACTTAGGCACTAAAGGAAATTTATAAAAAAATAAGTTTTTAATTTAAACATACTAAACAAAATCTACAAAAATATATTAAATTTTGTGAAAATCATCCATAAAATAAAAAAAAGTTAAAACATTCATATAAATAAAGCGCCAATCCGCCGATAGCTAAACTAATCGCGAGCTAATACACCCGCTCAGCCGCATTGGGCGGTGTGACGTGTTAGCGCTATACGTCATCATTGCGATGACCATTCATTCGACGCGGTGCAGAACCAGCACTCTAGTAGATTATTACAGTATTACAGGAGATATTTACAGATTGATCTTCCCTATATGACTACTTCTTTACATACATTTCAGGAAAGTATTACTATATCTAGACAAAAGATTATCACTACCATTATACTATTCTCCATTTTTCGATTAGTTATAAATATGCAACGGTCCGATGGAGTCAGGTTCGATTTCCACTCGGGGGAATTATTTCTTTATTTCGTTGTCTAATAATCTCGAAAATTTTGTGGAATGTGGGGTACGGATTGTCTTGACCAAAATGGTTATTATCGTGCTAAATGCAAATTGCGTGAAGGTGAAAAAAAATAAATAAAATTAAACTAATACCTTTAACAAACTTTGAATGCGTCTCATGTAATGTTTCAAAAAGTGCAAATTGCCCCACATGATCCATATATTATGTACTTAAATATAAATATCTACCGAAAAAAATCTAAATTTGTTTGCAAATTGCACACATTAACTACATATTCCTAAATCCTAATTTATAGCCATCGTAATTATAAATTAAAGCATTAAGCATCATAAAACGTTAAAAGTCAATTTAACTTAGCACATGAACAAAACAAACAGGATCCAGCTCAAAGGTCCGGTCATCCATCTGTTGGTCTGTACGCTGTACGCTGTACGCCACTGAAGACGTATGGCGCTACACGTTACGGCTGCGGGTAAAGTACCGCCATTAGAATGTCCGTACGATTAATCGAGTGTGATAGGATTGGTATGTTATCATGTTTGGTTTTTTTTATTGCCCATTTATAATTATTGTAAGGGGAATCAACCTCAAACTTAGTGTTACTTAACTAGTGTAGCTCTAATTTTATATTTCTATTCCATATAGTATAGAGGTATATGTGATATTTTGAAATTCTTATCTAGTATTATACATGATTTGGAAAGTCACGTAAAATACATGAGGATCCCCGGAGGGCCCGTATGAAGAGGTTAATGACAATGCACAAAGAGGAATGTAGAGGTCGTAGCGTTTCTCGCTCCATTCTCTCTGACTACCCCGCAAGAGATACGGCGTGAAACTAAGTTGAGCTATCCATAAATAATAATTATTTAAACTTTTTTGATGAAAAATTAAAATTATTATGTTTAAAAAATCATATACAGCTGAAATTATACCATTATTTCTATTTTACTTACAGATTTTTTTCTGCATATTCTTATCTTATTTTTATTACATATTTATATTACAATGACAGCTTAAACCGGTTCAAGTATATTAATATAATAATAGTTAACAACGTTAGTAAACCCTTATATAGAGTATATATAATATAATACTTATATTATTACCTATTATTTTTTATTACCCTTATAATACTTATATTTTTTTACAGCTTTATGCTTAAGGATGTGGTCCTCAAAGAAAACCCAGTATCAAGACACTCACACTCCCTCCTTAACTATCCGCCCTATTTCCACATATAATGAGTTGAGTTGAGTTAATATTTATTGCATACCAAGTAATAAACATTTGAGGGCGTGGCGGTTGAGAGTTCGATACCCATTCGGTGCAAATGGAATAACGGAAAATTCTTAATGGGAGTGTCTTAACGCATTCTCTGGGTCCCACCGCCTAAATGCGGGTTTTTTTTTTTTTTATTAAATAAAACTACATCCACAGGCGCATTGTTGCCCGTGCCTTTTTTTATATGTTTTGTATTTTATTAGATACAGCGCACAAAATTTTTTAGGACAAAACTATACTTATACCTTAGATCTAGACTTAAAGTACAGGGGTGGATGAGACCCCTACCGACATTTCTATTTTTTTTTCTATTATTATTATTATTATTTTTTATAGTAATTTTATATATTAATGATTCGGTTTTTTTTTTAATTTATTGTTTTTATAATAAATATATATATGAATTATTATTTTTTTATTTTTTATTTTTTTTTAATTTCTTACATTATCTAATTGTGCTTACCTTGAGTTACTATAGGTAGGTTTTATTGTTTACATTTATCAAGTAAGGCTATTTTATTAATATTAAACTTTAAACTGGCTCACGCAAATCGCCTTCCTT